>QJNY01001316.1:0-39269 GCA_004155945.1 Monosporascus sp. mg162
GGTACTGGGTATAGTATCTATCGTGCAAATTACATCGTGTAATGATTTTCTGTGTATTTGGCTCAGCCTGGAAAATAAGGCTTGAACCCATTCGACCTTGCATAACGTAAAAAGCGAACTAATAAATTACGCCGTTAAAATCCTTAAAATTTTATTTAGTAAATTGCCGACAAATAAAAAGCTATTAACGAAAAATCCGACATTATATATAAACTTATTAATCTTAATAATAATAATAATTCGGATTTAATTAACGTATTAAAAAACCTTAGTTTTATTTCTTTAAAAAATATTTATAATACGTAACGTTTAATAAAAGTAAATAAAAAGTTTAACAAAAAAATTAATTTTTAATTCTTATAATAATTAAAAATACGGATTAATACGTTAATTAATACGGCATTTTACACGCGGTTAATTTTTTACAGTATTATTAATAATTAATACGTTAATTAATATAATATTATATAAGCGATTAGTTTTTATAAGCATAATAATTAAGCGTTTAAATTTAGGAATTAATATTTAAAAAAGTACTATATTAAAAACAAACTTATTTTAATAAAATTTTTAACTTCTATAATGTTTAATTTAATTATATTTATATAATATTTACTTAAATTTTCGATAGGAACCTATAAGTAGGTACCCATTTTAGCAGTTTGGGTATTTACGGGTGGTTAGTCCGTAGGTAATTTTATTCTACTTACGTACTTCTGTTACCCACCTACGCTAATTTTTACCCACCTACGGGTACCCGTGGGTGGAAATTTTAACGTGGGTGGGTGGGTAGTGCAAACCCTAAGGTAAGGTATTTGTAACGAACCTGTCATACGACCACCTGGAGGTATGAACAGTATCCGAAAGGGGTTCTTGATTTGCAGGTAACAATAGGGCGAAGAATGATTCAGTAATCTGTTCGTTAAAGAGATTTGCGGACTTTTCCCTTAATCGCAAAACGTTGCCTTTAATTGAAGACTTAGATTAATAGCTAAAGAACGAATCTATCTGGGTGCTATCTACATAAGAAAACCGTTCGTTATATATCTTCCTATCTTTTGGTAAGTGTGCCTTTGATTTATGTGATTTACCGTGATCTACCCCATTTATTTTAAATCAACTAGATTACATTAGATTACCAAGGTCTTGGCCAGTTTCGTAGTTTACCCGGAGCTCGTTTGCGCTAGTCCTAAAGGAGTATTTTCATCTTGGAAAACCTTTGGTTCGTAACATTATTCCCCTTTTTTAAGAATCTTTGTCCTAAAGATAAAAAAGGTAAATATCCTTCCGTTTGAAACCGTTTTTTGCTACTTTTTTAGCTAACTAGATTTATTATGATAGGTCGAATAAATAAGCAAAAAGGAAAACCTTGTTCCAACTAACGGGAATCCCGAGATAATCGAGTTGATTCGATTAGGAGTTTTGGCGTTAAAGCATTTCTTTGTTCGAATTGCGTTCGCCTTGGTAGTTTTAATTGTTTTTATATAGTCGGTATCCCGAGTTGTAATAATTGTATTCGTCGTTAACGTTTATTTTGTAACGTATTAATTATGAATTCCTTGTCGAAAATTGATAAAGAATGTAATCGGTTGCAGCAAAAGTAACGTAAAGTCGAAGATGGGTTTTTAGCGTATCAGGAAGTAATTGAGAAAGAATTAGATAAATTGCGTTAGCGTTAGGAGAAAACGTTTCGTCGGTAAAAAGAAAAATCGCAGGAATTTATTGGGCGATTAAAACGTTTACGCCTTTAACAAAACGTGTTAAAGAAAAAGGTTATTGCGATTTTAAAGGAAAAATATAAATTAAATTAACTGGAAGAATAAGAAAGATTGGAAAAGGAATAACGCCGTATAGAAGTAAAGCAAGTTTAGCTTATTTTTAAGATGGACGTTATGGTAAAAGCGTTTATTTCTTTTGATTGGAGCGTTTTAGGGTTGGATTTAAGTACTGGGCCGTTGTTTTTTGCGACGTTGGCCGCGTTAGAAACGGTCGGTTAGGATTTTGGCGGTAAAACGTTTTAACTAAGTTCTTTGCGTTCGTTAAGTACTTAAAGGGTTTTTAAGTATTTTTTTCGTATAGGTATTTTTTTTATTTAATTAAATACTGGACCTTGTTTTTAATTACCTTGGAGTTTAGTATTTGTTTAATTTTGTATTTATCGTCATTTTTTTCGATTTTCAGACTGGTTTTTAACGGGGCGTTTTTAGGTATTGGTTTAAGTAAAAAAATATGGAAAATAGGGTATATTTTTATGGTTTTAGGTAGTGACAATCGGTAGTTAGTTTTGGAAATAATTTTATCGATTTTGAACGGATTAAGCTTTTTGAAATCGAACTTATTATTGGGTTTTTTTGTTCTGATTTAAGAAATGTTCGAAATCGCGTTTTGTTTTTGGCGTAGTAAATAAATTTTGTTTCCTTTCGATAAAATTGATCCTTTAATTCTTTTCCTGTTATAATATTGGGTTATTTTTTGTTAAAGGAATCGTAATTTATTTTGTAAGCGGACCTGTATTATTTAAATTTTAATTGTTACCGTTTTTGCTTAAGAAGTTTTTGCGGTTAATTTTAGAGTTTCGTTTAGTAATTATTTTGGCCGTTATGTTTTTACTTGGTAACTATATACTGCTATATAAGAAAAAATACTTATGTTTTCGTTAATAAAGGTATTATAAGTTATTTAAGCTAATAAAAAAAGTTTAACCTAATTATTTTGCTGATAATTAATGTAATTTCTTAAATATTGCTTTAACGTTTAATTTAAACGTTTTATTTATTTATTTATCTGTAAATAGTATGCTGTCGAGAATTTAAGCTTGGCGTTTATTTACTTAAAAAAGTTGGTACCAAACTTTGATATGAAAAGTTTATCTTTATTTAAAATGATTTTTTTTGGTATTCCATGCTTATCGAAGTAATATCGGATAAAGGCGTAAGCTAGTTATTTTGCCGTTGCGTTTCCTTTAAAAGGTAGGAAATATCCATATTTGGTAAGTTTATTAACGATTACCCATATTCCATTATATTGGACTTTAATAACGGGATTTTTTAATAAGGGTAAACCGGTAATAAAATCCTAAATAATAATGTTTTAAGCTTTTTTTGGAATATTTGTAAGCTGTAAAAATCCATAAGGCTTATATCGGGCTGCTTTTGCCTTATTGCAAATATTGCAATCCTTAATTACTTATTTGATAGTTCGTCGAAGTCCTGGAAAATCGTATTTTTTTTATAATCGTTTGGTAGTTTTAAAGATACCTTGGTATTTATGTAACGGATTTTTATGGAATTCCTTAACGAATTGCTTTTATTAGTTTCGAGGGATATAGATTTTGCTACGGTATAACAGCTGGTTTCCAGGTTGTTTATTTAATTATTACACTTTTTTTTGCTTTTCTTTATTATAGGAATTTCGGAATTTCGTTAAAAGTTTTAAAGTAAATTACTTCAGTATTTTACATAACCGTAAGGTACCGTCCTTAATTTGTTGCAATATTTGCATTCGACGTTTCGGAATTTTGGAATTATAATTTTTTTTGCAACTTAAAATATCTGCTTGGATATTTTTTTTCCCTTTAATATAGTAAATTCGAAAATTATATTTTGATAAGAAAATTATCTAAGTTTCGTAACGTTTATTTAACTTTTAGGTTGTTATAAACCGGGTAAGGTTTTTGTAATTTAAGTAAATATCGAAAGGTTTTTTAATTCCGTTAAGAAAAGGTTCCTATTCTTTAAAAACGTTAATAATCGTTAACAGCTTTTTATCGTAAATCTTGTATCGGAATTCTACGTCTTAAAAAGCCTTGGAATAATAAGCTACTAAGTACCATTTTCCATTATTTTCTTATTATTCCAAAACTGCGCTTAGGGTATAATTTAAGGCGTTTATCTTTAGGCATTTTTTTCTGTCGGCGTTGGGCAATTTTATTATTGGCGTTCTGGTAATTTCGTTTTTAAGTAATTAAAAAACTTTTTTGGTTTCCTTTAAAAATTCGAATTTTTTTTTAATATATTTTTTAATAGTAAGTTTCGTTAATAGTTTAACAATATCTTTATATCCCTTAATTAAGTTGCGTACGTAACCCGTAAATCTTAAAATTTGTCGGATATCGGTAACGGTTACCTTATTAAAAATAGGCCAATTTTTGACTATTTTCAATTTAAAGTCTTAAATTTGAATTTAACCGGGGGTAAGGGTAAATCCTAGATAATCTAGCTTCTACGTATGCCATACACTTTTGGCGGAATTAATTCGGATGTTTGCTTTATCCAAAGTTTTAAAAACCTGGAAAATATGCTTTTTATACTTTTCTAACGTTTCGGAATAAATGAGGATGTCGTCGAGGTAGACGAAAATATATTTGTTTAGGAATTTCTTAAATATAATTATAATTAAGCGTTGGAAATTAGTAGGAGCGTTAATAAATCCTAAAGGCATAACTCGGTATTCGTAATACCCGTATATCGTTCGAAAAACAGTTTTTTATTCTTTTCCTTTTATTATTTTAATGCGGTAATACCCGTTTCGAAAGTTTAAGGCGGTAAATTATTTAGCTTTGCTTGCGTTTTCCCTTAAGGTATTTATTAAAGTTAAGGAATAGCCGTTTTTAATAATGATATCGTTTAACTGTCGATAATCGACCACGCGCCGATAAACCGGATTTTTATTTTAATCGATTTTTTGCTTGCCATTTTTGATTTTGGGTACTATAAGTATAAGGTAACCTGCAGGAAATTCGGATGGTTAAATGTAACCTTTTTTTAAATTTAATTAAATGTTTTTCCATAAGGCCTTTGCCTTTTTTGGATTTATGTGGTAAATTTTGTAAAGCTTAGGGTAATGTCCTTCTTTAATAGGTATGTAATGATTTTATTGTCCGTATGAAGGTAGTTCGTAATTTTTTTTATTTTTGAAAAGTCGTTCGAATCTTTAATATTTTGGGGGTATTATACTGGCAAAGTTTGATATTTTGGCTTTTCGGATAATGTAGCAAATTTTTTTGGACCCTTTTTTAACAGAAGTTAATTCGTGGTTCCAAAAAAGCTGGCGAGTTTTCCAGTTAATTAATGGATTGCTGGAATCAAATTATAGCATTCCCAGAATAATATCGTAACTTGATATATCGGCGATATCCAAGGTAAGATGCTTTTAATATCCTTAAATCCATATTAAAAGTTTTTCAGTTTTTTTAAAAATTCGGTTGTTATCGTATTAAGAAAGATTTTTATTAACTGTCCGTAATTTGTAAAACTTTAACTTATACCTTTAAGGAATATAATATTTTTCGGTTACTGCTGGCGAAATAAAGTTACCTTTTACTTTAAAGTTAATTATAGCTTTAAAAGTTTGGCTTTGGTATTAAATAAAAATTTCGATTTAATTCCGTAATCCTTTTCTTGCTTTACATAAGGTCTTAGTTCGCAAAATTTTTCGATGCCTTAATTTCGAAAACCTTTACCGTTTTTTGATTTCGTAGTTTTATTTGCTAGGAGGCGTTTTTATTTGCGGGTTTTTTTAACTGCGTATTTGGTATACTTATCGTTTATGCAAGTATATTATTTTCGTTAGCCAATCTGGCATTTTATTTTAGTAATTTTTACCTTTAACGTTTAGAAAAATTTCCGATTCGAAGTTAAGATTTTTGCAGGGCTTATTCCCATATCCAAAAGTTCATGCATCAAGCATAACATAGGGGTATAGCATAAGCAACCCTAAGTAACAGCTTTTCGGCTTTAATCCGAATCGGGATGTAAATAACAAAATCGAGAGTATTTAGGTTATCGGGGAATTTCGATGTATTTACAGTCGTTATCGGGCTTTATAAGGGTTTCTTCGTCTTAACCGGGCTAATAATCGTTATCTTTTTTAGTTCGGAAGTAAATTGGATAATCGTTATCGTTGTAGGCCGAAAAATGGAAAAGTCCGTATTTATTAACAAAGTTTTATTTAGGGGCTTCGGTTTTGAAATATACCGCCCGTTTTAAGGATTTGCTGGATTTAAGGGTTTTCTACCTATAATTGTCGGAACGTATTTAGTTATATTCGTAATATATTTCGTATTTTTATATATCTAAATAACATTTGCATTTTAGCCTTATGGTTACCCTGGAAGCTGGTTATCCGGGATAATACTTACAGGCTTTAACTGTTTAATTCTGGCAAATCGGGTAACGTTCGTACTTTAAATCGCCGTTTGGTTCATAATAGGTCGTTGTAATGATATATTTCTGCTGGAAAAAGGTGGAATTAATTTTTTACTTTTTTTTACTTTTACTGTCTGTTTTTTATTCGGCCGTTCGGGCCTTTTTTTAATGAATCCTTTTTTTTCTGGAATTCCTTTTAGCTAAGGAACGATATTCGTTTTTGTAATAGCCTTTCTTATTACAGTTAAAGTATTTAACATTCGACTTATTCTTTTTGGGCTCCCTGGAAATGGTATTCGTTTTCTTTTAGGTTTTATTTTTATTTTTACTTTTTTGGGACTTGCTATTAACGTTTCGATCGTCCTTTTTTTTATCGGATCTTTTTTTTTCCAAGTACTTTTTAAAGGTACGTCGATCGGCAATAATAGCTTTGTTAATATAGTCCTAAAAGGGGCCAGTTTTGGGCATTTTATATATTTTATCCTTAACTTATAATTTTAGGCCGTTATAAAAGGGATAAAATAATGCGCTTTTTGGAAGATTAGAAATTAATGTAAAGCGATTAAATTTAATCGTATATTCGGTTGCTAATTTGGTTTGCTGGAAAAGGTGCAATTATTCGACCGTATGTTATTTTCTGTCGGAATTTCCAAATAAAGTTCGCATTTTTTCTTTAAAATATTTATAATTACCGAAGATATAGTTAATTAAGTCGGAAAATTAGTTAGGATAATTTATAAGGTAATCGTTTATAATAAGTTCGGACTATAAGAAAATTTTTCTAGTAAGTAGTTAAAAGATAATTATTATTTTTTAATAATTTTCCGTTAAAAAATTCTTATAAAACTTAAAGTAAAGCCTGGCCTGGATTAAAAATCTTTTTATATCTATAGTACCGTCGTAAGGTTTTAGAAAGGTTAGCTTATAACTTTTAACTTTTGGCATTCCATAATAAATAAGGGATGGAACAATATTTTCGCGGAATTAATTCGCGCCGAATAAAGGTAATATCGAAGATTTTTGCTGTCGAACGAATCTGGCATTTTCCCTTTTTATTACTTAAAGTTCAGTTATTAAGGTACGTAGCTTGTCGTTAATCGTAAGTTCTTTTTTTTTGCCTTTCGGGCTGTCGGATTTCTTTTTTTCCTTTTCCGGTTCGTTTTCCTGGACCTTAATAGTTTCCTTTAAAGCCGGGAAAGATTGTTGCAAAAAAGAAAAAGGTCCTTTTTGAAACCGAGTAGTAAGGGGGGCCATGTTATCGATTAAAGGAAAGGAATTTTTTTAATAACGGGTAAAATGTTTTAATCCAGATATCGATCCCTTATTAGCTAGTAATAGCGATCGGATATGCCGTTTGTCTTTTGAATGCCGTTTTATAATATCGTTTTTACTGGATTTAGGAAAGCTTATGCCTAATTAGGCCTTAAATTATTCGTCGGCTATTAATTAAAAAATTATCAAAATATAACGAACTTGTTATACGACCATTTAAAGGTATAAGCAGTATCCGAAAAAGGTTTTTGATTTGCAGGTAATAATAAGGCGAAGAATGATTTAATAATTTGTTCGTTAAAGAAATTTACGGACTTTTCCTTTAATTGTAAAACGTTGCTTTTAATTAAAGACTTAAATTAATAGCTAAAGAACGAATTTATTTAGGTGTTATTTATATAGGAAAACCGTTCGTTATATATCTTCTTATCTTTTGGTAAATGTGCTTTTGATTTATGTGATCTACCGTAATTTACCCCACTTGTCCTAGATTAACTAGATCATACTAAATCACCAAGGTCTTGGCCAGCTCCGTAGTTTACCCGGAGCTCGTCTGCGCTAGTTCCAGAGGAGCATTTTCATCTTGGAGAACCTCTGGTTCGTAACAGTATTATACTAAGCTTAAGACCACCGATTCCGCTTGAAGCGGGGCTTTGCAATTACTTAATTACCCTTAAACGCTTTCAGTGGCTGACGATGCTGGCGAGGGAGAGTAGGAGGTAGAAAAGATTTGTGACGACAGAAAGCTGGATAACGGCAGAATGGAACTCCTTATGAAGTGGAAAGGCGGAAAGTAACATGGGAGCCTTACAAAAACGTGGCGGAAACGGAGGCGCTTAACGATTATAAGCGCCTCTATGGCCGGTTGGTGTAGATATTGTCTGAGATTTTGCCTCGGTTGCGTAATGACTTGTGTATCTGTGTTTATCCTCTCTAGATGTGAATCTTTCACGTAAGCACCAGCCTTGGCGACGGGTAACCTGGAACTCCATGGCACCTGAGCCCGGCGAGCCAAGAAAAAGCGGGCTGGACAGCCACAGGATAAGTCCCGAGTCAAGGGAAGTCGCTCTCTGAGACAAGGCGGAACAGCTAAACCCCCTTAACGCCCAAAGACAACCTTCTTATCGAGAGCCAGGGCTTGTCATGGAAGGACATCCACAAGCGGTTTACGCAAGCCTTTCCGGACCGAGAGCGGAGTATAGGGTCGCTTCAGGTACATTACTGTACGAAGGTGAAGAGGAGACAGACGGGCAAGGACAACTTGTATGATCCGCCGGATTCCGGATACCGCAGAAGGTGCAGCTGTCCCGCGTGTCGCCGGCTAGCGCATGGGTTATAGCCCCAAAGACAGCTGGGAGCATTGGCTAGTCACCCGGTAAACTATCACTAATAAGTCCCAGCATGTCACTAGCCTTTTGCCGCAGCAGCCTCTTGCCCCGGTTACGACATGCAGGTCGAACGGGCCGCTGGAAGCCCTGGCCACCTCCGAGTATGGTTCACCCTCGCTTTCTGCGCGCCGAGCTCCGCCTCTCTTGCATCAACAGCATCCACCACTTCGCCCGCCGCCCACCCTTCGAACCCTCCCTCCACAGCCGGCATAACAACGGCAGCCTCTCCCACGAGAACCTCACCTAGATGACCGCCACCACCGTCTTCGTCGCCCTAGCGCTGACCGCGATGCAGGTCGGCCTTGCCACGGAGCGGCTCCAGGGAAACGCTGCCTTTCAGTAGGCATCGTACAGCTTCCCCGTCCTTGTTACCCTAGGACCCATATGCGCGTTAGGCCTGGTGGTCCTAGTGGCGCTGTTCAGTCTCGTCAGGGACCTGCTGTCGCCCCTCGGAGGACAGTGCAACTGTACGGCGGCCGACCGCGTTGTCTAGCTCCAATACGGAGACTCGGGCCTAGGTAAGATGCCCTGGTTTGGGCACAAGACCGGCCACGGCGTAGTGAATGCAGGTCATGGCGAACACGGCAGGCTACGCTTGCACGCTCTATCCATCAAGGCTGATAACGTCGACGCTCCACTTCTCCCGTAACTCCAACTGGTTCCGGAGGAGTGGCAAAAGTGTATATCCGGGATTTGGTCTCGTATAGGGATGGCGCTGGCTTGGGGCGCGGGCGTCGCTTACAGAGAGGCGTTTGCTGACCGGGCTTTGATCCGCGCAGTCGGATGCCAGTTTGGTCAGAGAGATGGCGCTCCTATGGCACGGCTTAGGAGCTTACGAGGGCATAAGGAAACTTTTCCAACAAGCTTTGATGTTCTCGCACCTTTCAGCGGCTTACTTTCTACATAAATCACATTCGGACCGCCCGTTCAGGCATTCGACGTAACCCCGGTTCAAGCCCAGACGTACTCTCCGGTGATGAGAGCAAAACGTGGCTACGTCTTCCTCGGACACCTCCTTCGAAACATCGGGACCAACCCTAGCCCCCCAGCAACTGGCTGGCGACCATCACCGCTTTTCCTCACCCTAGAGAACGGATCGAAGAAACTTGAAATGTATTAAACGTCTCGCGAGAGCGAATAGCAAAAACTTGCCCCGATGCACAGTCGATGGATATTATCCGCCCTTGTAATATTACATTGTTTAGTTGTGTCCTACTGTTCAGACTTACTTTCGTGCAGTATCGTGATAGCGACCTATAGTGACAATGTAGCCCCGTCCGCGAGCGCTGGCAGTCTTCTGATCGCCTATCAATCTTTGGCGTCGTGCTTTACGTACTTGTCTTAACCTTATCCGTTCTGGGTGTTGGGTGTAGGTCGTAGACTAACATCCGGCGATTATGGAGCGATGATGTAATTAGCCACTCGGAAGGAGCCCCCCAAGTTAAGAGTGGCGCGTAAAAGGAATTCGCTCCTGCAAGGACTAGCCAAAGCATACACTTGATAATTACTGCCAGTTGTACTGCTACTCTTTACGATTATAGCATGCCGAGCAGTGATTCTTTCCCTAGAAGATGACGATGACGATGACGGCATCGGCCGAAATACTGCATCACGCTTAATGTAAAAGTAGGATCAGTGGATCATCATTTCATCAGGGATGAAAATCTAGAATATGCTAGAAATTCACAAATAAGTATATATATACACATTCTCCCGGGCCCTTCTGGTAGCACGCTATGATTAGAAAATATAGGAGAGAAGGAGAGGAGAAGAGTGGGGAAATGAACGTGAAAACGAATGTGCTGTTTATGGCTTTGGCAGTAATAACTTTACCACCGCCTCCTCCCAGTTACCAGCAGCTAAGTGTAGCGGCGGCCGTCGGTCTCCATCCTACGCTACGGTGGCGGCCCCCATCTCTACAGTAGCTTTGCCACCTCTTCTTTCCCGATATGTTGCCTCCCACTTAAAGAAATATGTCTAAGACCGACCCCTATAAAACTACTATCCGAAGAGTACCAGAATAAGTGTTCCTTGAAGCTTTTCTGCAATAAAGCCTTGTATAAAGGTTTGACATAAGGGCTGAGGATATCTAACGATAGCACTGCTTGATTTATAAGCGCCTCGATTGCTGCCCGTCGGACGTTCCCATCTTTATGCTCGAGCCGTGCTGCGATGCCTTTTAGCATCTTCTCGGTAAGGTCGGCCCGGCCTTGAAACGCCTTAATTGCTGTTCGTCGGATAACCCGATCTTCATCTTCGAGCCGTACTGCGATGCCTTCTAGCATCTTCTCGGTAAGGTCGGCCCGGCCTTGAAGCGCCCCGATTGCTGCCTGTCGGACGTTCCAGTATTCATCTTCGAGCCGTGCTGCGATGCCTTGTAGCATCTTCTCGGTAAGGTCGGCCCGGCCTTGAAGCGCCGCGATTGCTGCCTGTCGGACGTTCCCGTTTTCATCCTCGAGCCGTGCTGCGATGCCTTGCAGGATCGTATCCGGTAAGCCCTTATGCTGATGTCTTAGGATACGCAAGATGGCAATACATAGGCGTTTAGAGGCACACTCGCTCAGCCAGGGAGATGCGACGTTTATGACACTAGATGGCACTGCTGTTCGTATGGATAGAGATTCCAAAAGAATCGGTCTTGCGTCTTCAGGTGCTTGCTTTAATGCATTGGCCAGAACCTGCTCTGGACACTCCATTTCGCGGGCTAAACTGGAACTTTCCGTGAAGTCGCATTCGAACAGCAGCCACTGTTCCAGTTGGTTTTCTAGCTTCACTCGAAGTTTCGTGAAAGTCGACTCCTTCCGCTCGACTTCGCTTAGGCAATGCATGACCAGGCGCTGATGCGTAGGACCCAGGAGGTCGCGTGGCTCTTTCTCAATCGTCTGGAAGAAGCTGAGTGCCTCCCTATCAGCATCAAGTAAGCCAGCGACAAAGCGCCAGAAGATATCGTAACGAGGATCGTATTTGTGCTCCTGAAGGAAAGTGGCAGGCTCGATATTGCTACAATCTCCATCACTGAGTTGTAGACAGTTGAGTGATTGTTTAGCTTTCCACTGTCGTACAAAATAGCGTGCTGCAAAGTACTCTTGAAAGGTGAGGTGTAGGAAGTGGTAATTTCGGTCGCGGTCATTTGAGGAGGGGTCCGATGTTCGTAGAAAAGACAGTTGTCCGAGGGTTTCATCAAACAACAGGTTCGTCCCAGCGGAGTTAAGCAGTTCGGACATAGCATCGCGATGCCTTGGCTCAAAGTCTATGAGATCGTTATACGTGCCCGTGAAGGCGAGAATCTCAAGAAGATGGACCTCATCCTTGATGGAGTTGCTGATCTCGGGCCGGCGAGCAATGCGTATTTGACCCGAAGTCCGCTTTTCCAGTCTCACGATATCCTTCTTCCACAAACTTTCCTCGATAGCTTTGTAGATGGCAGTCATGGTTTGCGGCACTATTTTGCCATTGAAAGTGTCCCAGGTATAACAGAGCGCATCCAGCTGAATGGGGATCCGGACAAGATCCTGAATTATCTGATGCGCTTGGAGGTATGACTGAACATCTTCGACTCTTTTTGGATCGGCAAATGTGGCCTGGAGGTATTCCTTCACCTGATGCGGGTAGAATCCGATGGTTTCTAGTTCAAGGTCCGGGGAATGGACTCCCGCAGGGAGTAGGACGTGTGGTCGAGTTGTGATGATGACGCTAGACTGATTTAGAAGGTGCTGAACGAAATCGGACTTCTGGTTGTTGCCGTCTAAGTGTTGGGATATCTCATCGAGGCCGTCAAGGATGAATAGAGTCCTTTTGTTGTTGCTTTCGACTACACGGAGCAGTTCTTCTATGATAGCGATACGGTTTCGGTGTTGGGCGAAATACTCATAAGAAAAAAGCTCCTCAAGGTTATATAGCGCGGCTGGCCATCCTTTCAACCGCCGGAGAGGCACCCAAAGCACGCGGTCAAACAGACCTTTCCATGTGCCATAGTTGATAAAGTCATGAACCATCTTCTTGCAGAGAGTAGTCTTCCCGACTCCGGCGCGTCCCCGAATTAGGATTCTTCTTGGTTGTATCGTTTGGCCGTTGGAGTCTTTGCGCTGATCGAAAAGAGACCGCAATTCCACCTGGATGCTCGTTTCCGGCGTCTCAACCTTCAGCCGAGCGGCAAGTGAAAAGGGGGACGTGTGAGACGCCGCATCCTTTTCCGACCCTTCCTCTGGGTGCCTAGATTTTTTGGCTTCTACGACAATGGCGAGATTGATGTAGCAGCGGTCCATGGGCAACATGTCGCCTGAAAGCCGTTCAATCTTAAGCCTGTCCGGGGTATAGTATCTGTCGCGGATCCATACGTCTGCTTGCTCGAGCGGACTGCCCTCACGAATCTTCCTGAGCATCTCCTCAATCTTGCCGCACACACGCCCGAAATCTTCGCTCTCCGTGCAGCCTTTCTTACACTTCTCTGTACACTCGCGGTGGGCGAATTTGTTCATCATAACGTGTGTTCGACTAAGTGGTAATGGCTGTAGGACCATGTCCAAGGCCGCTGAGGACTCGTCAACCAACTAGTTAACGTGAGTACTCCTGGCTTACGACAAACAACCTTACATAAGACATTAAAACCTTACCAGCTTTTCTTGGCGGAGCCAGGCCGGTAACCAAGGAAATACTTTGCTCGGTAGACTCGTCTTTCCCTTTTCGTAAAAGGTAGAGACTTGGCACGGATTGTCCTTGTCTTGACACAGCGAAGTGAAGTCCTGCACAAGTTTCACAAGATCGAGAGTCGGTTCCTTCACGGTAGCAAGCAATTTGATAACTTCTCGGCCTCGGATCCAAGCCCAGGCATTTAAACCTGGTTCGGCTAAGTTGGCTACATCTTGGAATGAAGTCCCTCGGAACGGCGTAGCGAGAAAGACGATGCCGCGCGTAGCTCTCCGGACGGATTGGTAAATCGGGCCGGCGCCCACAAGTGCCTTCATCAAGATAATCCCTCCGAGACACGAGGCGATGAAGAGAATGGGCCGGCCTTTCCTTCCCGCGGAGTCGCTCGTAATCTGAAGTTCTCTTCGGATGTCCTCGAAGAGGAGTACAGCAAACTCGTCCTCGGTCTTTTGCACCAGGTCTGATGGTTGCAGCAGATCGGCGGGCCAGTCATACGTGAAGATCCGGACGCGTTCCACTCTGCTTGGGAGCATGTCGGGATCGGCCAGCCAGTTGACTTTTCGGCCGTTTCCCCGCCATGTCCACGTCTTCTCCGAGTTCGTGTCGAGGCCATGGATGGCGATGATGTCGATATCTGGGCCGGGCCCGTCGTCTTCAGGTTCGTCCTTCGTAGGGTAAACCTGGCGAAGATGGGCTCCTCGTTGGAAGGACGGTGTTGGATCATGGGCGCTGTGTGTCTGGCGCGCGCTGCGCTCTGGACGACGCTGTGGCGCTGCATCGGCATGCGCGAGTGTGCGAAGCGTGCGAAGGAGCCACGGACAAGTAATAATCGTTCCGGCTAGGATAAGATAAAAGACAGTTCTCCATTCGGCCAGGGAAACGGCCTGACCGGCGTTGGCTAAGTTCATGGCCTCAGCAGTGGCAGAGTCTGGCGTGCAAAGACGAGCCTCAACGGCAGGGAATTCTGCGCCTAGCCGGGATATTGGGCGCCAAGATGGATGGTTTGCAAGTTGTCGGGTCGCGGATGCTGCGCTTCGGCGAACTGTACGATGACCCTCCAAGTAGAGGCCACTTCGTACCCTTGGTGCGATGGTGGCAGGTGGATATTGAGTATTGATGGCTTCTCGTGGACGACGGGAAAACACGGCGTGAGGAGAAGTGGGCGATCCAGACTCAGCTACCAGGGCCGAAACGCCACAGAGCCTCCACATCCAATCATTTCAATCCACGACACCGAGCAGCAGCAAATGCTAGCCGTGGCCAATGATGCCTCTCGTAAAGAGACGCGACGCACCCGGCAAGCGTTCATGATGCCCAACCGAACTGCAGACGATGAAGGTTGCGCCGAGTGTACGAACGAGGATCCATGTCCCTAGACGCTCACGATTACGTCTAGACAAACGGCAGAGAAATTGAAACGGGAGAGGTGCGATACAGCAACAGGGTGATGTAACTCCCAGTGTTTGCCCGGCGGGTTTAGCTAACAGCATGCGCATCGTGGCCTCCGGCCCTCCTCCGGCTCTTGAAAGCAGACAGGTGCCAAGCTAGCTCCCGCCGTTCCCGTCCGCTTCCTCCAAGGCGCGCCATTAGTAACCCAGTGGAGGACACACCAGCCTTCTCAGGGAGGAAACTTTCCTTGGGAGCCTGGCCGATCTGCTGAGGCAGCTACAGTTTGCCGGCGCACGGCGTCCCGCCATGCCGCTGCAGTTTCATATCGCCATAGCCCGGGAGATCGCTGTCGCCGACCGGATAGACCTGCACCTCCTCTGGACCAGCAAGGGGAGGCTACTCACAAAGCCCATCCCGCGCTTTCTTCGAGGTTCAGTCTTTTGCCACAAAAACCTACAGTGTCCCGACGATTGTGCGTACTATACCAGGGGATGTATGCTAGGGGATCCGCGTCCAGGGTTTCCTCTATACGTACGCCTGCTTCATATCGTCGGAGACGACTTCCACCTCGCCAACGAATTGCACCTTCTGCCCCGCAAGGACGGCGAAGTGCCAATTGAATGGGCACAATAAAGGACCTTAGCCAGGGAACTCCTCCGAATGCACGGCGCGACCGGGATGCGGTCCACCCGCGCTTTCTGCGCGCCGAGCTCCGCCTCTCCCGCACATCATCCACCGTTTCAACCGTCTCCCACCCTTCGAACCGTACCTCCGTAGTCGGCACAACTACGGCAGCCTCTTCCGCGACAACCTCGCCTCGATGGCTGCTGCCACTGTCTTTATCGCCGCGGTGCTAACCGTGATGCAGGTCGGCGTCGCTACAGCGGCTCCAGGAAATCGCGACCTTCCATCAGGCGTCGTACGGCTTTACCTTCTTTACCATCCTAGGATCTATATGCGCGTTCAGCCTGGTAGTCGTAGGTACGGGATAAGATCTTAAGCTTCGGTACAAAACTAATACATAGGTCACCTAAACCCAGTACATGGAGAAAGATCTCGTGATGCTGAACACCAGCAATCTCAAATAGGCCGGTTGTCGGAAAAGCTTATATCGCATGATAAGGTCCGTTTAAGGAAGACTTTGTCCTACGCGGTAAAGCTGACACTTCCGTATAAAAACCACTTAGGGAAATGCCATTTTGAAGCAGCCTGGTTTGATTATGATCCGACCGGTTATAAGATGGCCTAGCTTATCTTATACGTATTTAACCGCCCCTTTTTTAATCTGGACCTTACTTCCTTTCCGGTCCAGTAAAAGCTCCATTACTGCTCCGCTTGTCTTATTGCCTGCGAGGAGAAACCCTTGGCGCTAAAGCCGTAAAACAAAATAAAATAAAACACGCGTTTCTCCGACCCAGCCATTTTCCTGATTTTATCCTATTAGTCTACGGAAGCCTAGGCCTATCTTGCCGCCGCCGAAAGAGCATAATATAAATCAGGTTAAAAAAGAAATACACCAATATAAGGAGCACGACAAGCATCGCCACAACGATAGGTGCGGGAATCGAAAATACCGCAAATCCGTAAGAGGCGCTATGGAATGTATTACTCTCGGCGAGTGCGTACATCGTGCAGCCTCGCCAACCCCGTCTGACTCGCAGTCCACAGGTACGTGGAGACTCGATGAGGCATCGGCAACCCATCTCAAAGCTTACGTTCTCTAGTAGAGGTCCCGTCCTCTGAACAGAGAAATACCAGACACAGGTCGAAAGCGTCTTTCATCGTCGCGACAGAGCCATGTGTTCCTCCCTTCCCGTCTAACGCCGGCGGTCAGGCGGCCCCCGAACCTAGCCAGCGACCGTGGCCTCCTGGCCAGGACTAACCAGTGAGCATTAAGGTAAGATACCACACAAAGCTCAAGGTCAACCACTCTCGCAGGTCTCCGCAACTGGTCGAAAACCTTCAAACCAAGGACCTTCAATCCAGCGATGAAAAGTGGGATGTAAAAGAGATCTCTAGCTGTAGGAAGGTGGATGATGGCGGTCTGGAATTCCTTATGAAGTGGAAAGGTGGAGAGGAGACGTGGGAGCCTTTTAAAACAGTTACTGATTTCTTCCACCAGGTGGCTAGTCGACCATGGCATTTTGCGCGAAAAAGAACGCGAAAAAGAACGCGAAAAAGAAAAAGAAAAGAAAAAGCAGCACTTAACACTTCAATACGAGAACATCTTAGCAATCCACATCCATACTCCTGTTCAAGTATGTTTAAAGCGTGGGTCGAGGGACGTATTCGAGCAACCAATTACAGCTTAATCTTAGCCGCGATAAGCGCGGCCAAATCATTTATCTCCAGGGTGACGTAACATTAAGATTGTCAGCTAGCAGGGGTGCGCTAGCACCTCATATACGGAAAGGCTCCCTCTGATCGGAACATATAGGTTCCGTAACTAGACTCCATAAAACAGCTGTGACGGCTATTCTAGAGAAGCAAATTTACAGAACGAGCCCCTCTTTCGCATAACTACAACTTAGGCCTCGCTGGCTCGTTACGGGAATTTGGGATTTGATTAGTTAATCTTTAGCGTTGTGGAGCGGTACTTGAGTGACTTCGAAGAAAATGGAGAACGAGCCAGCGGGGCCTGAGCTAGCTGAGGTAATGTATGCCAAGCTTACGTCCTAATTGTATTTAGCAGTTATAATATATATACAGTGGGGTAGCCCTATTGAAAATTTGGGCTTTTTCCTAGTGATCCCTGTGCTGCACCTTACCTGAACCTATATTTAAAAACACTGTTGTTTTCTGCAGTCAGTTGGCCTTCCGGCCTGTGCAGATCGATTGGAAGACGCAGACCAACAACTCTTGAGGAATGGGTCCAACGAAACGTGCCTACTCTAACTCCCGCAGTGGTTCGGAGCCGATAAGCATAGTGTTCACCTTAAAACCCCTTCGCTAAGCACTCCGCCATCCCTCGATACTGTCTTTCTCTTCGTTGCGATCCCTAAGCTGCTTCATCAATCGTTTTGAAATCCCCATCTACGCCATACTGAACACTCCTCTCCAAGTCCTTCGTAGCCTCGTCTCTAGCATCTAGGACAATGTCGTTGCTTGAAGCCATCAATGACTTGAAGCAGGCCATCCCAGGTGGGGAGTTCAGCGAGCGAGGGACTGACCTATATACTAAATTAAACTCACTTTTTCTTTCCGAGCTTGAGAGTGACCTACAGCCGGCTTGGATCTTCCGGCCGGGGACCAAAGAGGATGTCGCAGCATTCATCAAGACCATCAAGCCATACAGCGACCGTGTCAAGTTTGCCGTCTATGGTGCTGGACAGCAGCCTCTCCCGGGCTGTGCTAATATCCAGGACCACATCACCTTGAACCTGAGCCGCCTTACCGGCGTCGAGATCAAGGACGACATTGTCCGGATTGGAGCCGGCGAGCACTGGGGTGCGGTATATGACAAGCTAGACAGCGAGGGTCTCGGTGTAACGGGCAGCCGCTCAACAGCAGGCGGTATTGGGGGGCTGTCCACCCAGGGTTTGTGCAGGATACGGTTTCGGATTCCTAGCTAACACGCCCAGGTGGACTATCGTTCTTCTCGAGCCGCGAAGGCTTTATCGTCGACAACGTCGTCAACTACGAAGTCGTTCTGGCTTCTGGCGAGATCGTGAATGCCAATGCCCAAGATAATTCCGGCTTATGGATTGCTCTTAAGGGCGCCGGAAACAACCTCGGCGTCATTACTCGCTATGACTTCAGGACTTTTAAACAGGGCCCGATGTGGGGTGGCAATGTGTTCTATTTCCATGCTAGCTTTCCGGGTCAGATCGAAGCTCTTGTCGCCGAGCTGACGAAACCTAACGCAAGCAGAGAAACCCATCTTATGATTAGTATGGGCTACTCGGCGATGCTCAACCCAGATGCACTGATGTGCTTGAACCAACCGTACTTTACCCAGGCAACGAAGGAACTCCCTCCTGACATTGTGGCTTTCGCGAACGTTCAACCGCAGATCGACGAAATGAACACGGTGCGCATCAAGAGTCTGAAGGAGGCCGCGGCAGAACAGGCTGCGGCAGGCCAGAGCAAAGTGCGGTAAGCAACAGTTTTACTCACGTCAACACCGGGCTTCCAGCTCACTCGCGGATAGATGCGCGTATATGAATATCACAGTCAAGGCCGATGTGGCCACGTTGCAAGCTGCAGCTGACATCTATGCCGCTGGCCTCGGCCCCGTAAAAAGCGCCGAGTCTGCTACATACGCCTTCGGCTTACAGCCTTACCCGCTATCACTTCTGGAGAAGTCAGCTGCGAGTGGGGGCAATTCCTTGGGCTTGAAACCTTCGCTTGGGCCTCTCGTCTCCGTCTTGCTCCTTTCATATTGGAAGAATAAGAATGACGATGCCGCCGTGCTTGCCATGATGAAGCAATCGCTTGCGAAGATGAAGCAGGATGCCAGTTCCAGGAACACCCTCGTTCCCTTTGAGTATATGAACTACGCTTTCAGTCAACAGGATCCTATCGGGTCGTACGGGCCGGAGAACAAGGCGAAGCTGCAGGAGGCTAGTAAGAAGTATGATTCAGAGGGTCTGTTCCAGAAGGGTTGCCCAGGCGGTTTTAAGTTATTTAGTTGAAGCAGGGCCTTCTAGAGGTCTCGCCGGAAATTGAGTGCTGAACTAAGATGATAACAATGTTAGTTTCCTGTCGTAAAATATGGAATAACTCATGGCCAATTCAACAACCCAGCGTAATGCAGTCCGATTGGCGCCCCCGCCCAGCACGGCAGCCAGGCGGTCGTGGTGGCACGCAGGAATAAGATAGCTATAAACCGTACATGGGCCAATTGGATAAATTGTAAGTCGAACACTTACCCAAAATGCCACCCTGCAGTACGGCATTGATCCTTTACCAATATGTTGGTGTGTCTAATATTCTACTTGAGTCTTACGCCGTGGCAACCAATCGAAAGAACACGACATCCGGCCGCCTTGAGGTGCTGGCTTCTACGCGAAACCGCGGACTCAAACTCTTGACCGGCGGTCAGATACTCCTGATCATACAACCAACGCTGGACAATCTACGCGGTTGGTATTTGGCGTCCGACGAACTCGCCGTATTTTCCCAGTTCGTCTCTGCGAATGGATATTACACCGGCCTGGTGGGAGGGGTGGGACTGAATCAGACCGTTAGCCACTACAATGCAGCGGCCAACACCCCCTTCAACATACCGGTACTCCCCGCGATGTATGCATTGGCGCCTGTAGGAACCATCAAGGACTTCTGGTCGATTAAGTTTGGTGCTGATAACCCGACGATGACCGACGGCCGGGCCAAGTCCTACATCCTCAGACTGATCGACGATACAGCGGGCCGTCAACGCGACTGTCACGGAGCCGGAATGGCTGGCCTATCAGGCCCACGCACTATTTCACCTCCAGGTAATACCTTAAGCAATTAGGGACGGGTTCTTTAGGAATCTTACAGCCTTCCAGGTGGTCTTGACGGCAGGGTGTTCTATAGCGGCGCGGCGTTCCATACGCATTATAGTACGTATCTGTGGCGTTATAACCGGGATGTTGTTATCCCTTTGATGATGAAATTAGCTTGAGAGAATATATGTTGCGTTATCTTTTATGCTCTGTTACCTACACAACATGGAGTCTAAATACAATTGATACGCCGTGGTCTAACATAATAGAACACGAGCTTAATAGTCGTCTGTAAAGAGGTTCTGGGCAATGGTAGAGAGTTTTCGTATTAATAAGGTGTTGATAATTACAACTTCCAAGTGGCTGCGGTGGATTGGCAGTGGGCTTTCCTATATACATAATTGGATCGGGTCACATCGATCAAGGACTTCTAAAGTCCGCGTCTCACGAGATCAATGTCTGTAAAGAGGTTTTGTAAGGGCTCGCAGTAATTTACTGCCTTTTCCACATATACTGCTAGTCAAGCTTCTCCGATTCAGCCTTGGGCCTCTTTCCTCAACATCCATTATCTTCGGTGTCACGGAAAAGGGGCCCCCTATAGAGCCCATTGGAGCTTCAGGGATCATTCGGAACAACGTTGATCCTCTCCGAAGCTCTATATCAGTGGATCACCCACAGCTAGTGGGATCACCGGGTTTCTAGTTTTCTAGATATCAGACAATAATCAATATATCCTCAAGAGCTGTGCAGCTGCTCCCTAGTAAGTGTGACATTCGGAATACCGTGCCAAACGGGTGGGCCTTTCCCGTCAACTATGGCACTTGCGAACGTGATAATTAAGGGCCGTCCGCTGGTTGAAACTTGAACGACAATTGGAACAAAATACTCTAGGCCGTTAGAATTTCATACGGTGGTGTCATTAGAAGTTGTTAAAAGCCGAAGATGTCACACATGATAATGGCAACTGGCACGCCGCAACGTGACAAAAGGGAGCGTCGCGTAGAGCAACCCCCGTTCTTTGAACCTTCGAGGAAGCAAAGGGAAGATGTTCGAGGAAGAGAACAAAGACTTCGAAGCTTGGGGAACGCTGTCGACCATTCGGCTTGGCATCCTTGACAGCACACGGCACAGGAAACGTGTAAGGCGCAATGTATTAGATAATAGTACACGGCAACGGGTACCAACCAGGTGCATGTCTCGGATCGCTCTAGCTACGGGTTTCCCCTCAGAAGAACGATGAACGTCGAGGTCATGGACTATGGATGGAATGGCGTGGCCGACGACGAAGCCAACCGATTGATGGCATTGTTGACAAGGGCAGCATGGATTGATCTGATGGCGCGAGTGTATTCTTGGTGCACGAGGGAGGTTGTTTCGGTAGGTCGGAAGAAACAGGTAAATGGATGGCGGGTGGGTGCTAGCGATGCCCTCTCAGCCGGTGGGCAACGCGCGATAGGACTATAAATATGTGATGAGAGCGTGTATAGTTATATCAACACCTAAACGGCTTTCATAAGGCTTCTACATGCTTGCGCATATACCACTTGCCTTTGATACGCATCCTAACTATGAGAGCAAATATAATCTCTGCCCGCTGTAGATCTGCTTCCCCGATCTTGGTCCATCGATGACCCCCTCAACTACGGGCGTACCTGCCGTAGTGCCAGCGCTACGCGAGAGCTTCCTTACTTCTGAAGATTGCTACACCACGGTGACATATGACGGCTAGGTAACTCGCCACGATGATACGCTGCTTAGGAGAGGACTCAGTGCGTAGCCCAGCGTCAACTCGTAACCTCCACCCGGAAACGATCACCGACCCCTCTGCTACGAGATGACCCTTTTACCATCACAGCAAACAAAATCATACATAGCGAACAAGTAGTAAAGAATGTTTGCTTGCGAGATTCCGCGGAAGAGCGGCGGTCGTGCTGACATGCTGCAGCAGACCGAACTACCTAGACTGAATAACTATCGTAGAGCAGCTTCATTCTGGGGTTTATATCCCTCAAAAATCGGCGCAAAAAATGCAAATCGCAATCTGCTTCCCTTTCGGGTGCGTTCGATTCCGCCCTCGCCATGGGAGACGAGCCGGTTGCTCACACTCAGGCGTGATGCATTGGCCTCGTCCTCAAATCGCATATCCTCCTAGCAACTTCCTGCTAGATCCAAGAGGAGGCTTCATGCTTCCTGCTCACGGACCACGGCAGCACTGGGCTGCGTGCACTTGGTGACTGGTGATATATGCTAGCGACGAGCAATTTCGGCGATGCTCATAAGCGTATTGGCGACTGTTCTCAGAGACGCAGCCACCACAGAAGCTTCCCTAACTTCCAAAGCTGCGTTGCAATCGATGGTGGTGCAGACATCCAATACATGTAGCACATATACTCGAGTCTAGTTTTCCCTGGCGTCCTCTGACCGGAGCGTCGATAGGAGACTCATGAGAAGCCAGGTATCCACAGGGCGAGTAGCGAAATGGCGGCGAATGAAATCCGTATCGGAAATATTTTCACAGATGTGCATGAAGCACAGCAAGTATGCCAAACCCTCACTTCGCTTGTGAGCGAGGCTGACTGTTGTCGTCTAGCAGCGCCGACTGCAGGATCTGCTTATCGTATGAGTCATCGACTTCGCCGACGACCTGCCGGAGCTGGTTGCGAAAGTGGGTCGGGTCATCACGGCTATTATAACCGGGGATGCGGCCGAAGGGCGTGGTGGCATCGAAGAAATTGCCGTTACAGGCCACAAGATTGGGAGGTGCTTGCTGGTTATGTCCGCCGGGTGTGCTCATGAAGATGCTGCTGGGATGGGAAAATACGAGGGACGAGCCGGTTGTCGCCGGCTCCTGTCCAACCCAAGAGGAATAGTTCCGCGCGTCGCCCGAGTTAGATTGAGCTGGAGCCTCCCAGAATCTTGGAGCCTGCTGAGGGAAACCAAACTCGTTCCTACCGAGGCTGCAGGCAGTTCCGAACTGGTCTGGCCAGTTGGAGATGTCCGATGGTGACTGTTGGCTCTTCGTATTCTTGGCTCCAGGAAGTCCAGAGCAAGTCTTTGAGGTGCTACGGGCACCAGCAAGCCGACTTCCTGGGCGCTCCAGGTTGTCTGCGGGGCTGCGGACACTACCAGAAGGGGTCGAAAAGCCGGCAGCGGATGAAGTCCCAAGAACTGATGTATCCTGTTGCAGATTTCCACCTACAGGATTAGAGCCTTGATCGGCACCCTGCTTTTTACCGGCGGTGCCGAACTGAGCGTAAAGAGCCGAGGCTAATTTTTCATGGGCCGCCTTACGCGTCGCTGCCGCCGGATCGGCTCCATCCTTGTAAGAGTAGCTATCCTCGCCTATGGCATTGCGAGAAGCTCCGGGCATACCCGTAGTCGTGCCACCCAATGAGCCATCCCTCGAGTGTCTCCCATCCCCGGGCAAATTGTATTGAGGTGAATGGTTTACACCCAGGCCCTGCTTCCAGGGCATGTTCTGTCTAGCGTGAGGGGACCCAAGGGCCTCGAAAGCCGGCGCCGCAGTTCTCGGCTTGTAAAAGTCATCCGCTGTGGACAGGACCGGCCCTTGGCTGGCGGGCGAATGCGGTGTTGGTGTATAGAAGTAACCCCAAGGCAAGCTCGGGATGCTTTTTGCGACAGGTGATGGCTGCGCTGGGCTCGAAGATAACTGGGCAAATATCTCGTTGGCGGTTGAGGAGTTCATTCCGTAGCTCGTGTCCGGCTGAGCTCGGCTCGATTCGGGGCGCGGGCCTTCGGTGGGGTCAAGCAGCTTGTTCACCATGTCGATCATCGCGCTATCCCCACTAAGATCCGAATCACATACCGGCACGCGCTGTTCCTCCTGGGTGGACTTTCCCTTCTCCATTTGAGGGGACTCTTCTGCTGCACCATTGGGGACAGCAAGGGACGGAGGTTGGATCATGTCCTCCGAGTTTTGAGTGTCTCGTGTCTCCCTTGAAAGCTGGAGCGCATTACTCTCGGGAACTGACTTGACGTCACCTATGTTGAGCTTGTTGAGGATGGAGTCGATTCCGGTCTCATCAAGGCAGTCTATGATTGCAGCTTCGTCTGTATAGATCCAGGTCTCGATCTCCCGACCATCCCGAACCTTGGGGACTATGCCTAGGGGGAAGTCGGCACTACCAGCAAGGAGGGCTCCACAACAAACAATATCCCTGATACGCCAGATTGTCTCCGTATGGGGCTTACATTGACGGCCTAGTACTCGTCTCGTTGGCTTGCGAACTCTGTGCGTCGTAGGTGTATCGGTGCCTTGGACCACTTCAGTCCGCAGAAACAAGGGTAGCCTTTGGTCGCTCAAGGGTCTGAGGCCCATGGCCTCCATATCTTCCGGCAGAAGATATTGTGATTGGATAGTAGATGCAGCTGGGGCGACGAAGGAATTCAGTGATGTCAGGATATCCGCAAGCGCTCTGTACACATCTGTGATGTGAAACTCCAGGTACATGCGATACTCGATCAGGTCAGCCCTCAGAGAATACATCCAGGCTATATATATGCGGAAGAGCGGAAGAAGCTTCATCAACGCAGGTCCAAAACCAATGGGACTCTCGGAACTGCCAGTTTCAACGTCAACCGTGTGTCCCTGGTCATCCTGGAGGGCCGCCTTTAGAAGACGAAGGAGTAAGGAGATGGTGCGGATGGTAAACCGTAGAACGAACTGGCAGTAACGGGATCCATTCGCCGTCCAAGCCCTTGAAAGTTTGATTTTGGCAACGCTATAGCCTGCGATGTTCGTAAGAACGATCTTCATCAGGATGGTTTCCAAGCCCTCGGCTTTCAACGCCAGCTCGAGGCGGTGGAGAACTTCTTCCTCTAGTTCCTGCTGTTGAGAGAAGTTGGCGCCTTCAAAATAGAAGGCGTGCAGTCGAACGAACCAAGCGATCATAGCCTCAGACGGATCTTTGGGGGAGAATCGCCTCGCATTCTGCGAGGCCTTGATAGCTCGGAATTCTTTCTCTAGATTCTCGAGTCCTAGTTGGTGGGGCTTGGTTATGGAGATTGACCGATGGAAGTGGTAGACAATGTCAAGATGCTGGCCACTCAGTCGATACAGAACAGCCATTTGATGATGAGCGGCCCCGTCTGCAGGGTCTATCAGATTTGCCAAGCAATAATAAGATAGGGAGGTCTCGAAGGCTGCTTTGGAAATCTTGTCGGATGCCTGGCAACGATATCTTGCCAAGTCGCCAAGGTGATTGAGACTGGAATGACAGGACTTCAGAAGCATCTCACGAAGCTGAGGCGGAGGCGAAGAATCGCGGACGGGTGTCTCGGTGGGTTCCAGTTCCAACCCCTGAGCGGCCTGTCGCAGTTCGGCGATGTAGAAACGGCCTGACAGTCGTTGTATGTAGGCGCGGTAGAAGGACTGGGAGGTCTTCAGGAAGTCGCGATATAGCTTTTCGAGCTTGCGCTTCTGTACGACCTGGTTCTGAGCGAGGCGGCTCACAATATTTCGGTACTCGGTGTTCAGATAGGTGTGAGCTGACCACAAGATGGATTCGACGTTCTTGGAGTCGGCATATTCGAAATCGTGGAATATGGCCTGCATGCAAGCTAGGCGCATCCTGAAAAGGGGTGGTATCAGCATTGGAGGCTAAAGTACTAGAGTGGGAGGAAACATACTGGGCTAGGATCTGTTCGATCTCCCCGAAGCGGGCTGTATAGTTGACATTGCCGCGCTCTTTCTCGAGGATTTTGGCCTTGTCCACGATGTCTTTGCGATGCTTTAGAGCATCACTAACGGGGCGTTAGCGACATGACCTCACATCAATTTCATCGCGTCTCCGGGCTGTCACCGACGACAGAGCGAACCGCACATCATTGACGTACCCATAGCTTGCCCTGGCGATTTCTCTCGGGGAAGGAGTCTCCATGGTGATGGGGGCATGCGGGAGCAACCCTCGGGAGATGCTGATAATGGCGCAGACCTCCCTCGTTTCCTTTTGCTCCTCCCGTCGTCTTGGGGTTCGGGCCGTATGCGGAAGATGCGGGTTGTTTTAAGGAAAGTTGTGCGAGAGACGGAAGCTCAGTGGAGGGTGGCTCACGCCCGAAAGATGAGATCACACGAAGTCAGGCTTGAAGTTGGGATGTGGTGGAAAGCCATCATTCGACAGGTGTTGGGAATTGCAGCTTGCTGCGTGGGGTTGAGCTACAATAGCGTTCCGGTTGGAGGATGACCTGAACATTTGCAAAAAAGGGATTCTTAGACAGTAGATTCGAACAGTGAGAGGGTAAACAAAACAATCCTGAGGAAAAGACTTTTGGTCTTCGACAAAAGAACAGCCCAACTGAGCACGGAACGGGACGCCGACAATGTTGGCGATGCGATATGTGAAGTCTACGTCTCTCGGCGTCTACTACTTTGTATGGGGTTCGTCGTGTGTGACGGAATAACGGCGATCGTAAATGGGACTGGACGGGGGGGACTGGGCAATCTTTTAATACAGTAAGCACAGACAAAGGCACAACTCGTCTGCTAAATTCCAGTTATTAAGGGTCCCTAAACTTTTATGTCAGGACGTCCGGAGTAGCCAATGCTTCACTATATGCATACTCGGTACAGACATGTCATCATGGATGCTGGATGCGGAAAGATATGTAGAGATACAGTACCCCGTCCCCAAGCATGGTTTAAACTAATCCCAGTAACAGAATATCATGCGCATACGTAATATCATTCACATCAGGTAGTACCTAAAGAAATTGGATATAACAATTAACGAAAACATACTTCCTTCAATTATGTGAATGTTATTCCGGTTTCCATTTGCAACACTTAAACACAGCATACCGCCCTATATGGTAGGTATTCCACGATGCGGATACGCATATATATGGAAACAGACATCCTCCTCCACCAGCAGGCTTTCGGGCTGCCCAGGAAAAGCTGATATTCCAGCCTCAATTGGCCACGACAAGGTGGAGCTTAGGCGTGCCTACATGCATTGGGTGCATGCAAACCTTCCGATGCAGCCAGTACCTGCCTGAGTCCAGTCATACTATCAAGAGCGCGATGACTGACCGCCTCCCATGCCAGCAGAGGAGTAAATATTAGAATTCAAAAGTCGTGTCCAACTGCAATTACTGAGCATCGCCGACGAGATACAGTTGCTTCAGGATTTCTGGGGTGCATACCAGTCCGGAATCGACTAGGAGAAGCCTTGTCCATCCAGCTATCCGGTCTCCACCATAAGGCTGAGAGACCGCCCAGCAGATCTTTACGTCGTTAGACTGATACCGGTTCGGGATTCCATTACTCGACGGGATATCGAGGGATATATACCTTGGGTACATACCAGCTCGCTGCCACTATCTCGCCTTGCCGCCACCTAGCGGAGCGCAGCCTAGTCTCACCCACTCAAGTAATTGCCCCAATTTCCGTAGAAGTCTCATTGCACAAGAAAAGTCAAATAAGAGATGAAGCGCTCACGCGAGCCTGAAGAGAACGAAGAAGACCCGTCGTCGGGACCGCTTGGCACCGGTTCGGATAGTGCTACCAGCCCGCCGCCACCAACGACGACAGCCGAGGTGCGGGTAAACAAGATCGCGGAGCTCGACTTAGAATCGGCCCCCGAAGACGACAAATCGTCGTCCGTCGTCATGAGGTGCTCGCTGCCGCCGCACCGCGAGGTGCTGCCCTTCCGGAGCTACGGCGACTACGAGGTGCACTACAGCAAGGCGCATGTGAACAGGTGCGTCGAGTGCGGTAAGAATCTGCCCTCCGAGCACTTGCTGGGCGTCCATATTGAGGAATGCCATGACGCCTTTGCGGCCGTGAGGAGGGAGAAGGGCGAGCACACGGTAAGTTTTAGCTTATTCTAGACCTAACTCGCAAAACAGAAATCGCAACCCCAACTCCAGAGGAAACCTACGCGACTAATCCACTCGGATAGTATTCGTGCTTCGTCGAGGGGTGTGACCGGAAATGCAGGACCCCGCAGAAGAGACGCCAGCATCTCATCGACAAGCACCTGTACCCGAAAAACTACTTCTTCGCGGTGACGAGGGAGGGCGTCGACGGGCGACGATCCATGCTCCTGGAGGGTGGGCATCGCCGCAGGGCCTCGTCGTCAGCCACTAGTACCGGTGCGCCAAACGGGGCCGCGAGGAGGACCAGCCAACGCAAGGCGGAGGCACCGAAGGAAGGAGCAGGGGAGTCGAAGCCCGTGGCCGAGCAGAAGTCGACGCAAGGGCTGGAAGCGAAGTCTCCGGCAAAGGAGTCTGTCGATGTGGCTATGGAAGACCTGACGGGGGCGATGTCGGCACTGCAGTTCGTTCCCCCGAGTATCCGCTTCGGTCGTGGCAGGGGCAAGTCTGGATTTTCCAAGAAATGAACCCGCATAGCGTCTAGTTCACGATGTCACGATGCCATGATGCCACAATGGAATGAGAATATGACGCCTTTAGGGGGGCTTTTCTGCATGGGGACTGGAGCACCGGCATTATCCATCATGTATGTTAGGAGCAGCAACTAAGAAATAAAGATTACACTAAGCACAAATCGTCTGTTGAGTGTTGAGTGAGGCCGAACCGCCGAGGCTTTGAGGGACTTCGCAATCACCGCTATGAGATAACAGCTTCATATTAATAGTTCTCCTTGAAACCTCTAGCAATCCCCACGAGTCAAATGCAACCAAGTCGGACTCCGCCTTACTCGAACATGCCCCTGTAGATGTGCGTCCCTGCACAGAAACCTGGGTTTTTAACCATAACACCGCGAGACCTATAACGCCCTGTAATGCATACCAGATCTAACGAAACCGAGGGTATCGTGTCGTAATTACTACCGTCATCTCCGTATCAATCGCTCGAGGCACAGCCCCTGCACCCGCAGTTGACGCACTGCACATCCTGCTCGTCCTTCAGCTGCGCCCTTGGCACGCGACAGACGCACGTCGACTGGAAGTTGGTCTCCTTGGTTTGTATGCACCGTAAGCAGCACAACTGTAGGGGGGGAAATAGACAGGACAAGTCAGTAAGCCAAAATTCCATGTTGAGTCCGACTTAAAGCGGGGAGAGGAGGGAGGAGGGAAAAAAGCAAACATCGCAGACACACCTTCTCATACCCCTGCTTCTTCCACTTGGCGATGAGCATGGGGTCGGCGTAGCCGTTCTTGAGCAGCCAGTCGTACAGCTGGCGCGAGATGGCCTCCTTCTCGTAGTAGAGCTCGTACACGTAGCGGCTGCGCTGGTGGGCGATCTGGAAGATGGGCCACTGCGCCTGGTGCTTCGGCGCGCTGGCCGCCGCCGGCGCGTTCTGGGCGTCCTTCATCTTGATCGCGAACACCTCCAGGTCGTCCCGGATGTCCTCGAACCCCGCCGGCGGCTTCTTCTGGCCCCGCGACGACGCGTGCGTCCGGACCGGCGGCATTGTTGGCTTTTGTGACTTTCGTCTGGTCTTGGCCTCTCTTGACTTCGGTGCGGTGCGGTGCGGTGCAGTGCATGCAGGCTTGGTCTGGCCTGGACCTGACCTGGATGGTGCCGATTGCTCGTGCTCCTTTGTATGTATGCGGGGTTATGAGGTTTGCTTGCAGGAGATAAGCTATACGTAGGGCCGGTCGATAAAATCTTAACCAAGGCTTGGCGGTGTAGTTGTCTAACTTGACGTGAATCCACGGGCTTTGAAGTGTTGGTGGGGCAAGGCTGAGGATTGTATGTAGATTTGAAGCTTGGATGGCGAAGAGAAATCGGTATTAATTGGTGATAGCTCGCAGCCACATACGTAGCTCTGTAATGATGACTAATACGCTTACTGTGGCTGGTTGAGCTGATTGATGTGGCTGGTGGGGGTCACCCATCTATCTTGTACGAAGTAATGACCCGAAACCTCCAAAGCCGGGAGCTCGTCGTCAAATCCACGAACCCCAAATCGCACGCAGCAACCCCTAAGCAAACCAGCTTCGCTATGGCGGTGACACCTACCCAATTCGCCGTCAGGACGCGGCAATGTCAGTTCTCCTGGACCCCTCCCAATTCTGGGCTATCTACGAGGGAGCTAGCTAACTAATCCGGGTGCAAAACAGCGGCCAATTGGAACGATGCGAAGCGACGGGTCCTTGCGGCCTATAGAGCGTGGATGCGAGGAGTACGTCATTTTCACCCGGCAGCGGCGCGGTCGCGATGTTACGAACATATATCCCCTCTAGGGCGGCAGGGAAGAATGTTGCGGTCGGGATAGGATAGGACGAGCTAACGTGGACTGCAATTCCAGTGCCCTGAGATCCAGACCATGTACAACATCCCCTTCCCCGTCTCCACCCTCCGCACGCGGGTGCGACAAGAGTTCGAGCGGAACCGATTCGTGAACAAGCTCAACGTCGTCGACGTGCTGCTCATGCAGAACAACGCCGAGTACCAGGTCAGTGACGCCGCATTACGGTGTGGGGCCGGCAATCGTTGAGCTCCCCGAGCGAGGGGCGCTATCGGATAGGTTCGGGCATACGCTGACGGTTTGGCGATATATAGGAGATGATGAACTTCTGGAAACAGACCACCCACGTCATGTCTTATTTCAACACAGAGAACTTCCGCGGCTCGGACAGGTTGCCCGAGAACTTCATGAAGGGGTTCTTAGAGGTAAGTTTCTAGACGAATACGACCTCATGTAGACCAGAGGATGCGTCTCGATTAACATCACGGCAGGGTCGCAATTAGACAAGGCATGGGTATCATCCCCTTTAGCATATGTACATAGCAAGACCGGGAAAACAAAATGGCCTCTGAAGAAAGGCCGTCTACCGTACTCCGAACGCCGCTCCCATGCATTTCTGGGGGGATCGACAACTTATGTGCCTACCATTTCCGTTACGTCTCATCGTTTTGCGGTTCTGCGGCGTCCAATTATGCGTCTCGAGCGCTCCTAAGCTTGAGACTCGTTGAACTTGTTCCGCGCGGCCCAGAACTCCTCGGCAACCACGTCGCAGAGGTCTTCCAGGTCCTGCAGTCCCTTTTCGAGAGCAGCCGTAGCAGTTGTGCCGTCTGTCGAACATTAGCACCGTGCTGGAACGGTGTTATTTAAGTCCAAACCTACCATATGTCTGGATTCTGACGTTCATCTTGTTCTCCGAAGGGTGAGGTATCGAGTAGGCACAGAACTCGACATCGGGACTAGGAGAAAACCGCCTATTAGCGCACACACTAGCCATACCAGGACTCATGAATAGCACAATCCAAGTCGTACGTACTTCTTCATAATGATATACCGCAGTGCGTTCCCCAACGTGTGCCCCTCCTTCGTGAACTCAAACGACGCCGCCGTGGGCGTCGACCCGGGAAGCTGTTGCAAAAAACGCACACCGTCAGCTGCAGCGCTCTCGAATCAAGTGAAGTCAAGTCAAGCTCATCCTTGCATGCTTCTAAGGGTCGTCTCCGAGGGAGGCCAAACATACAATCCTGACTTTGGGCAGCTCCTCATCATCCGGCTCGTCCTCAGCCACGTCGCCCTCGCCGGCCGCGTTCTCGCCGGCACCGTCCTCCTGCATGGGCTCGGCGCCGCCGTCCTGGCTCTCGGCGACGGCGGGCTTCTGCGCAGACGACGGGGCGTCCTCCATCGCTGTATCCTCCTGCTTCACGTCCGTCTTCCCCGGCATTTTCGTTGGCGTTTTATCTTCACGCCTATCTTCCCTCTCCTTCGGGCAGATACGTAAGGGCCGGTAAATCGAATCGTCTGCGGGCGCTGTCACGAAATGTTGACAATCGAGCTCGGTACTAGTCGAGACTTTGCTGCTCGAGAAATTTTGGCGGGGCCCGGTCGTGGTAGATAAGAAATACGCTGTGATAAGTTCGTAATCTACAAGATGATAAGAATGGCAGTCCGGGGATATTGAAGTCACCTGTCAGCGGCTGTCGCGCTATAGGTGTGCATTGACGTAGGTACTCAAGCATGCGTACCGCACATTCCGATCACGTGATACCCCTAATTCCACCCTGTATCAACGGTTAAATAGATAATCAAGATATTAATTTCGAGCCCTTCTCAGCGCAAGATGTCCTCTATTTTTGGATCAGATTGTCTTGAGCCATTTTTGTCCCGCTGATTATAGTCGAGCCGCGTCCGGTCTCAGAGGTGTGAGATTTAAGACCTGATAGTGTCCCGCCGTAGTGTGGGGCCTCACATTTTTTCGGCACTCAGGGTCTGACAAGAGGCAATAGGATCCTTTAAGCTTTTTCAACTCACGCTCAACTTCGACACTAACTTGAGATATACATCTTGTGGCCTGTGGGGAGGGTATGGCTATCGACGATCAGATCATTGCCTATTCTACAGAATGGCAATTTAATAATCTTCACACCATAACCTGCATAAGAGCGTGCAGAATTTGAGCTGAATCAAAGTCTTTATTGTTGCCTTAGAATGTATGGATGGCTGCAACAACAAGCAGCGGCTGGGACGTTCGTTGAATGGCGTCTTAAGGTTTCTTGCAAGACTTCATGCAGAGATGGAGAGCAGACGTGTTAAACGCGGAATATATCCAGGGAGATGATGCAAATCCCCCTATCACCTTGGTGATTATTTGTATCATAATAGGACCTACCTCTCCAGCCACAGAAATCCCGACACTTTCGGTCCAACCATTATAGTGCGGCTGGTTAGTGTTATATAATCTTTCGGATTCGTTGACTTTATTGAATAGAGCTCAACAGTAGCGGAGCGCCTTATAATTATCGTTACGGGCCTTTTGATGTTATAGGGACAGGGTCCGTAAACGTCGCCGCTTCTCAGTTTCTTCTTCTGACCTGTGAAGTCCTCGCATTCCTTCGAATGAGTCCTCTCACTTCCTCGACGTGAAGCATTAAGACTTCATCAACATAGCCCTTTGGCATAAAATGCCGGTAGCCATCTATTAGATGATAACTCTGTGGCCTACATGTTATATCCTTACTGGACATCTCCCCTATCTGAGGTCGGGAGGTCATGCCTGGATTCTCTTAATCCATGAGGAAAATCAGTGACGGAACCTTTTAGACTCCCGGGCATCTCCATAACACTCGGGGTCATTCTTATGAGATTTCTGCGCGTCCGCTGAGGGCACCTTGGAGCCAGCTATCTCGTGTTCGGCTCCGAAGGGCGATTCTGTGGAGATATACTTGGACTTCAACTGATGCTGCTAACACGATAGCCGGCCAACTCAAAGCAGTTGACCGGGAATATGTCTCTGATTTGGAGGAAACGGCATATACTGCTTATAGAAGATCCGTCAGAGACATCCAGGACGGAGGCTCGAGTATCTAAGGAATCAGGACTCATGTGCGGCACGATCCCTACCGCAGATAGTGATCATAGCGAATTCACTCCAGCAAGGTTGTTAACAGGAACTCGATCACCTTGCGATTCTGAGATCGAGAGCCACGAGACCTACATCAGTAGCTCTTATGAAGAACGGATGGTCTCAGCTAGCTTCGAGCTGTGCGAAGGATGCCCAGCACCCTGAGGGAAAATGCACTTCTTGATAGCAGATAGAATTCTGCAGACAGTTCACAACAACAGCCCGCTCATATACGTGTTTGGATATTCCGTGGTTCAAAAGCTGATCGAGGGATAAGGGGACAGCAGAGCGGCATGAGCAAATTCGTGCCATGCCCTCCTAACACTCCAATAACCACGGAGTATTTGAGGATTTGACTAAGCAATACGAAGCATCACACTGCTTAACTTAGCGACGGGGCGGGTCAAGGTCCGCTGTTGGTTCGAATATTTCCCGCATAACATGTCATCATATGCGGCGTGAGCTTCGCTTGTTAATGCCACGGTCATGTCGTAACAATCTCCGCGGCGAAAAGATGGCAATGCGAGAAGCGCCAAGAGAGGTGCTGTGCATCGTTCCGAAACGCCATAGCTTCGTTTACGCGAGACCCCCAGGACCAAAACAAAGGGAACGTGCCTCGCAGCCGAGCACCACCTCGTCAAGAAAAACCAGGAGAAGTCAACTAAGTAGAGCCAGATCGAGTCACGAGGGTGGAGGAAGGAACAAATGTTTGGATACAATCCAGGGTTAAACGCTGCTCGGTCGTGCTAGTCACCATGTAAATACCCACGACGTCTACCCTCTTAGTCCACCACCCCTTTTCCTCCATCAAAGCAACTAATTCGAGCGATATCTCCTGGTCCTAGCTTTCGCAGTAATCTCCCCTCGACTTAAGCCTCGAGAGGTGGGGACCACTGCTAACTACATCCCAATCAGAATGGCCTGTCTCTAAGATTGGGCTGTACTTCGGCGCTCCGATCCTATATCCGTCCCCCCCATGAGCCGGCTGACGCGCGAGGACCCAGTGAGCATTGCCTCTCACGATGCTAATCGACAAGCAGCAGCTCGCGCTCTCGATCCTCTAACCAGGCGCGAGTTCAGCCGCACGTACACGGTGCGCAAGCAAGCCGCTACACGTGTCCGAACTCCCGCGAATCTGGCACATCGGCTAATCCATCTTCACGACCGCGGCGCCTCCTCAGACTTGATATACTGGCCTTACGCGTGAGCATCACGACCACGATATCGGACCGGGTCGTCGACGTCGGGAATCTTAAGGAATCATTCTCGACTTTGTGCCGCGACTCCGCATGAACGGGGATGCCCGGGGTATGACCCGCTTTACTGTATCTGTTCCTTTGCGCTCTCCGTAGCTGAAGGGGGGTTCCGCAGGGCTAGATACTTCTTGAAAGGCCTCGGCGGCCCCTATACGCCAACTCACGCACGGGTGTAGAGTGCGTATTAAGGGAGGCTATGGGTAACAATTTGTCCGCCGAGAATAACGATAATTTCGATGAAATAAAATTGTTGTAGCTTAAAATAATAAACTACAAGGAATCCTAGGTCATAGGCTTAAGCCAGAGGATTGAACGAAAGACATACAGATGTCGTATCACGCTCGGCCTTTCGACGGCTTGGCGTTCACAGGGGCCTTCGAGCGCTTGGTACATAACTAGCTTTCCAAGAGAGCCTCCAGAGGAATGGTTCGAATAGAAGACCAGGGGTATATATAGGGCTTACAAGGTTTTGTTTACTAGGCAGGTAGTTTAAGCACACGCCACAGAGATATACACTGTTGGTTGGACGTCTTTAACGCGTTTATATTGTAAGCAATGTCCTTAAAATTCGGTACACTTACACTCATTTATACACTTATTCGTTTACACTATCTCATGCCGGCGAAAAGGCAAGATATGCACACCTGCTTAGCTAATCAAGAAATGACTCCATAATGTTCTTTTTATCGCTGATTTGACTACTACGGATAACGGCATTCCATAAGCAGCCCCAAGACCTCACTAGCCCGGGGTGTCACGCTGCAGCAGGGATGGTAAGTCGGGACTAGGGGCTATGATTCGCTACTGACCGCAGAGCCTGATCCAGTTGTTGGGCTGAATGCCCCCGCTGCATTGGAGGCCTGGGAGCTTATTAGAGACTACATATGTAGTTACTCTACTATGAAACAGACGTCGGGGTCAGGCAGGTACAGGCAGGCAAACAAATGACAGCACTCAAATAAAATCGAAAGATTCAGCCTGACAGAGTCTATCGTTTCCAGCTTAAAACCTGAGATATTCGTGGGCTACCTACTTGCTCTAGCTTTACTCTTCCTAATCTATCCTCCTACCCTCCTCACTTATTTACACTTCTAAGTCGAACACAGGGGTTGTTTATTAAGCTGGAAGTTGAACCGCTTCCCGTTCCTGCTCACCCCACAACTCCCCACGTTATCTAAGTATCTATCTCTTAGCATAGGATCGAAAGTTTCAACCAGTCCAGTGTCCGGAGCGGAACCCCTCCTCTGTCCCGGTCTTTGCGCGCAACATGATGCAATCCGCATCTCCCACCGCGACCTCTCCGGCACCTCTTGGCCTGGGAAGCAGCGTGACCGACCGCCTGACCACCCAGACTCTGTCGTCCCCTCGCATTGCCATTCATAATGCCGTTTCTACGCCAAATTGCCAGAGGCCGTCTCTTACCCCTCATATGTATGTCTTCGTCACACAGGTTAAGACATACTTATATTTGCGTTACTGTAAATAGTTCCCGTGAATAGATTGCTGAATGCGACGGCTTTCTCTACAGATCCGCCCCCGCCGCGATAACTCCATTCCCAAGCCCAATGAGGCACCATAGGAGAACCCCGTCTCAGCATCGTGAGGTCAAGGTGCGATTTCATATTTAGCCTGGGCAATGTCTGTAAGCGCAAAAGCTGAGATAAGACTGATTCCAGGAAACCCTCAACGCGAGGACCGAATATACGTGCGACGAGACAGAAGGAACCCAGCACCGAATAAACCAGTATGTCATCAAGGATGAGATTGGACGCGGCTCATATGGTGCCGTACATCTCGCCGTAGACCAGTACGGTAACGAATTTGTAAGCGCATCCGGGCTATCCTAGGTCGCGAAGGCTTTTGCAGGACCCTGGCAGGCACGGGGAGGAAGATCGCATCCGACATCTCGGGATATCAGCTGATACCCTCTCATAACAGGCAATCAAGCAGTTCTCAAAGACGCGACTGCGGAAGAGGGCGCAATCAAACATCCTCAGGCGGCCCCATGGCTCTCTAAGGGGTCTCCGCGCTCCGGGCCAGGGCAGATGGGCCGCTCACAAGAGACAGCTCAGCCGACAGGAGGAAGAGGAGGCCAAGGATGCCCTGTACCTAATACGGGAAGAGATTGCCATCATGAAGAAGCTCAATCATCCCAACCTGGTATCTCTAATCGAGGTGCTCGACGATCCGGAAGAAGACTCTCTGTATATGGTGCTTGAGATGTGCAAAAAGGGCGTCGTGATGAAAGTCGGCCTGGATGAAACTGCAGACCCCTACGATGAGGAGTCATGTCGATGTTGGTTCCGCGACCTGATTCTCGGAATAGAGTACTGTAAGCTTACCAACACTATCTTGTCAAGACCCAGTTACTGACGGCGCGCGCTTCAGTGCATGCGCAAGGAGTCGTGCATCGGGATATCAAGCCGGACAATCTCCTTCTCACCGCCGACGACGTCCTCAAGATTGTGGACTTCGGGGTCTCGGAGATGTTTGAAAAGCCTCACGAGATGATGACCAAGAAATCGATGGGGTCGCCCGCTTTCCTCCCACCCGAACTCTGTACATCGAAACACGGGGATGTCTCCGGCAAGGCGGCCGATATATGGTCTATGGGCGTCTCTCTGTATTGCCTAAAATACGGAAGGCTGCCCTTTCAAAACGACACGGTTGTGGATATGCTAGAAGCTATCCGATCCGAGAAAGTCTACGTACCTCCTGATGAGAACGAACATTTTAAGCACCTGATGGACCGCATCCTAGATAAAGACCCGAACTCCAGGATTACGATGCCTGAACTCAGGGTGAGCTTATTAGCCTTTCCCGGGGGAGCCGCGACTGCTGACCGAGTATAGGAACATCCTTGGGTTACTAAAGGGGGCATTGACCCCCTTCTCTCCGAAGAGGAGAACTGTGCGGAGGAGATAGAACCGCCGAACGAGTTGGAAGTCAACCACGCTTTTACGAGAAAGATGACGCATCTATTCTGCGTCGTAAGTGCCAGCGCCATCATTATGAACCTAATTTTCACGGACACTGATGACGGCCAATCCAGATGAAAGCGATACATAAGTTCAAGAGCCTTACCTCCCGGAGCAGAACGGGAACACCGGGTCCCAACGCCCCTCAAATCCCGCCGGCACCGCCGGAGCTATCCACGAAGGAGGCCTATCCGGAAGACTCAGGGGCAAGCACGCGGACGAGTAGTTCCATTCTGGACTCCGCCCAGGCTACCACCGCCACTTTTTCCTCCTCCACGACAACGACGAGCACGACCTCGCCATCGACGCGCCAGAAGTCCGTCGCCGAGGAGGCCAGCGAGCTCGTCGCGCAGCGCAAGGCCTTCATAGCCGCCCGCACCATCCCTCTTTCCAGCGGCGAGAAGGGCCACGCGCAAGATCCGACAGAGCGGGCCCCACCCCTTCTCGGCATCGGCACGGGCGGGCACGACTTCTTCACCACCGGTCTCCCATACTCGACGATTGAAGATGAACAGCAGCAGCCCGCGGGGTTACCGGACACCGACGACCCCGGCGCCTACGTCGTCTCCGACTCCCCCACGGCCATCGACTTCGACGTCTACGACCGCGCCTTCGAGGCCGAGGTCCAGCGCATCCGGGCGCGGGAGGAGCATCAGCAACAGCAGCTGCAGAAGAGTGGTAGGGGCGGCAGGGCCCGCGCCCGCACTCGCACTTACCTCACGCGCCTCGTAGGGGAGCAGGAGCGGCGCAAGTACGCCACCGACGAGTGCATGGTGGTCGAGGCTGGCCGCAGCCTCATGTCGGCCGCCCGGGCCAGGCTCGAGGGGGATAGGACGAGGCTAGGAGGCGAGAAGGCGGGGGATGCGGAAGAGGATAGCCATGGAGATGGGAATAGGGATAAGGGAACCATCGGCAGGTTCGCGGAGCTCGTCACGCAGATGGCGAAGGCGAAGGTCTCCTCGGAGCCCGCCGGGTCGGGGTCGGGCTCTGGGTAGGGAGGTATGCGGAGGGTTGGGCTGGTTGGTCCACTGCGGTGGCCGATTAAGCAAGCGAGCGAGCGAGCGAGCAAACGAGCAGGTATTTGTCACGGCGTATGCGGTATACCCCCCCCCCCAATCAGATCGAAACTCGACGAAACGGGATATGTCCGGAGGAAGAAAGAGTATGGATACGTAATAGGATATAATAACACCAACGAACGGATGAACTACCGGGACCCGGAGATATCTCAGGCAGATGTTCCATTATATGTGTGGTAATAATAGCGCGCGGTCCAGCGAACGGGGGTAGATAGATAAATTAGCTGGCGAGCGTACGGGCGTTTTCTCTTCCTACTTGGATGGACAGTAGTGGTTGGATTATTTGAGAGCGCACCCGCCCACCATGCTGTCTATCTGTCTAACTGTGCCCATCGACTGACTGACTGACTGACTGACTGACTGACTGACTGACTGACTGACTGCCTGCCACCC
>QJNY01000106.1:0-101234 GCA_004155945.1 Monosporascus sp. mg162
CAATACCCTCTGTTTCTATCTAGGATCTCTCAGAGGTCAACCAGATAATTCATCCTCCTTCAGTCCTATATATGCTTCAGTGTGTGATCCAGGGTCTCATAGGAAACAGCACAGTAACTATCTGGAGTTTCAGTTGTCAGGAGAGAAAAAGCAAGAATTCGGTATTATATATATATGTGCGGTATTTTCGTCTCTCATAATGCTCTAAGCTTAGAAACTTTCCAAATGGGTCCCAATGTCCTTGGATTGTGCTAGCTGCATCAGCTTGCTTCCAACCGCCATGTCCATGATCCCAACGCCGACACTCTTGTAGAAGACCAGTCCTGACTCTAACCACTGTGTCATACCGCATGATTCGGGATCCATTCTCGAGTTTTCAATTTGGCCGACTTCAAGCATCTGATTGGCGCTTATGCCGCCTGTGATCAGCTCACCTGCTTCTTGCAAACAACCGTCGCGACTGTCGACAGCGATGCGCCCGTTCCAAACTTGATCCGAAACTAAGCCAGATGGGTCCACCACTGTTTTCCATAGCTCGGGATCGACTTCTGCCATGTCCGGGCGATAGGAGCCGATTGCCGAGATAAAGCGCGTCTTAGCCCGTGCGTTTTCCGACGTTAGGAACGCAGCTGGAAATAGGGGCTTGGTGCTTGGCGTTGTGCAGAAGATCACATCCGCGTTCACGAGGAGTTCTTCCAACGAATTTGCAGCACTCTCCTGTCCGCCGAAAGCCTCCAAGTTGGTCTGTGGAGGTAAGCCCAACTCATGCAAAGAGTCAATCAGATCCTGAGTCCGCTGGCTTGAGCGGTTCACAACCGTGATCTTTCGAATATCATGACCCCGCAGGAGGACTGCGAGGCGGATATGCCATAGAGCCTGTTTGCCAGCTCCGAAGACAACAATATTCTCAGTAGCATGCCGGTATCTGTAGAGGAGGATTGATCCCAACGCTGTACGGAAGGCTGTGAGTTCAGCGGCGTTTATGATCCCGACGGCATGGCCCAAGGCATCACAAATGGTAAGCGCACTTTGCAACGCAGGCCTCAGCTTTGCATCTGGCGATACACTAGTTGGGTCCAGCGATGGGCGAATGCCGACGATCTTGACACCAATCAATTGTTCGGTCGTCGCGGGCATGAACAAGCTAACCTGACCTCCTGGGCGTGTGATGACGCTACGTTCCGGTTGATATTGTCGCTCGTCGCGGCACGAGTATTGGACAAGTGCTTGGCCGAGGACCTCAGCCAAACTCTCCACATCACTTGGCTTGAGACCTCGGAGGAGCTGTTTGAGGTCGGCGCCAGAGAGAACAACGAAAGACATTTCTGCACCAAGCATCCAAAGGCGTTGTGAGGGAATTGAGGAATTGCAGTGAGCCTTGGTCCGATGGTCCGCTTAGATCGAGGTACTGACATAAGGTTATTTAATAACGGGTGATTATTAGGCCTTCTGAGATGTTCGTTGCGCGGCTTACAAAGCTCCGCTCCGATCTCGGTTATTGTCCCGACTTATAGTGTGCAAGGGCCGATGGTAGCCCCAGTAAATATGGAGGGTGGAAAATATAGCGGACCCGCCGTTAATCTGTGATGTCGGAGCCGGCCATCCATGTGCGGCTATACCAGTAGTACTTATTGGCAGGTGCGAAATCCGCGAATCTAGAGGGTCTCCTGTTGGCCTGCTGCTTTCGCAACTTCGCAGAAAGCTCCTTACCCCCATCCCGGCTCAGATAAGGGGACTGCTTGGAACTTGACCCCGATTCCGTATACTGAGATAGAGTCCACTTGCTGGCCGACGATAAAATTAGCGTGCAAGCTACGCATCTGGAAGCATATCTCATATCGAAAAGACTCAACATCTACCATATCCATAGCAATTATCCATACCACAGCTATTTATTTTCCTGTTCAACTGAAGGAGCTTCCAGTTGGTAGTGATCTAGGTCTCCCGATGCATAAGTTTTGCATACGGAACAAGGTGTTAATGTATCTGCTTCTATCGACAGTGTGGCGATTTCAGCGGAGGCTATCTGAAGGATGGGTTTACATATACCACAGAGTATCCAATGTTGACAGTAGATAGCTATTCGCCATAGCCGTCCATCCCAAAGGCTGAAAGCCCTCGATCAAGTGTATTCAGATCAATATACCTTATGGGTGGAGTTGATATCAGCCAATATTGGTCCATAACAATTTACTACTGCCGTTTCGAATCAGAGTGTCGGGTCCCCGCTTAGCTTCTGAATCACGCACCTTTTTTTGTATGGGCCCCTTCATAACGCGTGTACTATGTATGTCGACCCTAGTTGAGCTCCAAGGCGAAACCTTATACGAAACCGAGTGCGGTCCGAGCCAACTTCCGGTCACCCTTCTTGGCACGGTTGGCGGTCGCCGCTGGAGACTGTGTCTATGGCCTCGGGCACATACCACGGCTTTCCTTTTTCGACACACCCCAGCTCTGCAGTGTATTTGATCAGGCAGAAGACTGTGGAGCCAGCTAAGCACGGCACACAAAGTTCCTGAGGCCGATGCCATAGTACCCCCGAGCCAATCGTGCACTTGGCCTATCAAGGGTTCAGCATGATTTTTACAGTCTTACAAAAGTAGCGGCAAAGATAGATCGTGTAGCCGAGGCAGGGAAACGCAAATGTAAGCTTCTAATTCGGTCCGAAAGATGACAAGGTCGTAACCCCATGACATTACTTCTTCCATTTTGACCCATGGTAATACGCATTCGGCTTTATGGTGCCACTTAAAATGAGGCTTTGCAGATCGGTGGATTTGATGTTGCACCGAATGGCTATGTTTGCAGCCGTGACACGGTCATTTACTGTATGAGACTAAGGAAAACTTGGCAATTCCTATGTCAGAGAAAATGGTGAAGTACAGAGTAAAAGGCAGAAGAAGCAGCCTAGCTAGTGGTTCGTAATATAGGTAGTAGAATAGATAACCATTAACGCCTGCCTTTCCCTAACTACTCGGGACGAAGCCCCCCTATATATACATAAACCGGGCCCCCGCCGGTAGGGCGCTGGGCCTTAAAAAGGGGGTTACACCTTGGCACCTGACAAAATCACCCCTTTTACCGTGCTCCTGTCCTTAGGAGCACCGCTGGGGCCGCGCTATAGGCTAAAAAAGGGGACATCGGTCAGCCGCGGTAGCCTTTAAAGGTAAAGGTATCGTAAATAAAATTCAAAGAAAACGTAAGGCAAGGTAAATTGCACCCTTAAGCACCAAACAATCGGATGCGGGCCCGTTTCCAAACCCTGCATTTTTCCAAAATTAATTCCTTTGCTTCGTTTTCTTCTATTCTCCCATATTACTACTATCACCATTACCATTACCAATAGCAACAATACAGTAGTAACAATAGCAATAATAACAGTAATAATAATAATAATAATAATAATAATAATAATAATAATAATAATAATAATAATAATAATAATAATAATAATAATAATAATAATAATAATAATAATAGCAGCAGTATTATGCTTTTCCGTACCGTACCGTGTTGCCGTTGCCTCGATAGCTTATGCTATTGGATTTCCGGGCCTGCGCTTATTTGCGTAAACGACCAATATACGTATATTTCCTACTTTTATTCCGAAAAATAATTACCGTTATTTAATTAAAGCTCCAAAAATATAACTGTTAACGTATATTTTTAACGGCTTCGAACAAATGTGGCTATTATAAGGCCTAAGGTAAGCTTTATATCGTTGTAAGTTATTTCCTATAGCTGGTTAGGCCAGCCCGTCGGTACCCCTGTTAATTTATAGCGATAGCTTATTAACGTTTTAAAGGCGCGTACTATTAACCTTGTCGCGGCGATGGCCGTTAACCCTGGTACCTCCGGCGTAAGAAATTCGTTACCTGTAACCTTGCTATAAGCTCGCTGTTAACAAGGTGCAGCAAGCTATAAAGGCAGCCCAGGTAGTTATAAAGAAAGCCCTTTAGGGCAAAAAGGCCGCCGCTGCCATACCTGCTGCCAAAAAGGTAAAGGCCGATGCCGCCGTTACCGCCGAGCGGCAGGAAAACAAGCGCCTCGCTGCTAAACGCCTGGCCGCGGCTGTCGAGAAAATTGCCAAGGCCGTCGACGATGCCGTCGACTACGCCGCCGAGCTCGTAGCTAAGCAGAAGCAAGCCGTTAATGCCTTCGAAAATATTCAGAAAAAACTGGCCACCCTTTAAAAGCTTTACCGCAAGGTCGTACGTATTTTTCCCGTATTCCATATATAATTCGGGGATACTTCGTTATTAACATACCGTTATTTAAAATGCCGACGTTTTACAGGCACTTTTTTACAAGGGTTTAATTTTTTCGTCTGAAAATAAAAAGGACGAAAAGGTTGCAAAAAAGTAAAAGGGTAATTGTTGCTGGGTCGCCGCTTATTTTATTATATTCTTTTTTTTTTTTTAAATTTTTTAAATACCCGGCCGAAATACTGCCGGAATCTTGTTAGTAACTGGCAGTTTACTGCCCGAATAAATCCAATAAACGTTTTTGTTTTACCTTATCCTTAAACCTTCGTCGCTTTTTTTCGTATTTTCGTTTAATACCTTTATTTACGTTATTCGTTAATTTCCAAAAATTATCGTTATTATTATATCCCTTTTACCGTATTAAGTATTATTTATTACGGCCGTACCCTTTATAATTAAATATTTTATCTACCTTATATACGTTACTTTTTTCCGGTTCCATTTTTTGCCTTACCGGCAGCTTACCGTTTTTACCGTAAAACGGCTTTAAAAATCTTATTAAAAACGTATTATAAATTTTATATCGGTCCGGAAGCTTTAATTTATAAACTAGGTTATAATAACTTATTACTTTCTTTACTTCGAAAAATCTTAAGTATTTATTTATAAACTTTTTATAAAGCCGTTTTTAATTAATATTTTTTATAAATAAAAAAACTTATTACTTTACTTTAAATAATTACTGTAAACGCTTTATATTATACTATTTAACGTACCGTTTATTATTTTTTTTAATAAACGGATTACTTTTTTTTTATTTACTTATAACTTTTTTACTTTTTCCGACGCCTTTATTACGTTAACTTTTGCCGATTTCCCCTTAAAATCGAAAAAACTACGTAAATAATAACCATAAAATATATAAGCCGGCATTTGTTTATAAGCTAAATATATTAATATATTATATATTTATTCCGTTAACGGAAACTTTTCGGCCTAATCGTTTTATTCGTAATTGTAAAAAACTTGCAGGTAATATTTTAAACTTTAATTTTATTTTTTTATTTAGCTATCCGTTTATAAATAAAATATTATATTTAACCGTTTTTAAATTATTAAACGATAACATAAAATCGTTTAAAAACGGTTAATAAATAAAAAGCTTTTATTTAATATAATACTTTAAAAAAAGCCGAAATATAAAAAAACGTAAACGAAAAATAAATTTATTAATCCGTTTATTATAAGGCCTTTTATTATTAGAATATATAAAACGTATTTAAAAAATCGGTTTATTATTACAAAAACGTTATCGTATTACTTTCCCGTTTAAAACTATAAATTTAGAAAATTAATAACAAAATTTATTAAAAGCTTTTAGAAAAAGGTCGTTAGTATTAAAAAAAAAGCCAGCTTTCCGTAAAATAAGTAATACCTTACTTTCGAACGCTGGCATACCGTATACGTAATTACGTATTTTTTTATATCCTTCTTTATATTTTCTTAAAAGTAATTCGTATTTAACCGCTTTAATATTTTAATAATATTTTAATACCTAATTATTAAATTATTATAAATATTCCGTATTAATTTTTTCCGTAACGGGTAATTATTAAATACGTAAATCCGGTTTTTAAACTATAACAAAAAATCCATACTTAATTATTACGTATTAAATTCTGCAATTTTTTTACTATAACGCTACTTTTACGCCAATAACTTTACAAATTCGTTTACTTACTAAACCGCCCATATAAATTTTAATATAAGCTTTTTAAACTTATTTTAATTTTTTAATTCTGCCAATATTAATATATATCCTTTTTTCTAAACCGTTACTAAAAAGCCGCCGAGGTATTAATAACCCGAAACCTTTACTACCTTAACGTTTATTATTACGGGCCTCCCCGATACCGGCTTAAACTTTTCCTAAAATTAAAACAAGATTTATTTATTAACTTATTATTTTACAATAATATCCTTTAAATTTAATCGTTTTAACAGGCCGTCCGCCGGGTTTTAACGTCCTTTTTTATAATAAATTTCGAAATCGAAATTAACCAATTATTTTAATTACTTTACTTACTTTATAATCGATTTAAATTTAAATATTAAGTATTTATAATTTAAATAATTCGTAATTACTTAAATAATATATTATATATAAAATAAATAATATCTTTATTATTTAAAAAAGTAAATAATCGCCAGTAGCTTAACGTTTAGAATATAATAACGTAATTCCGTTCCTTTTAACTTTCGAAACATAAACGTTATTAGGTGCTAACGGTCGCCGTATAGTTACAAAAGTACAATTCCGATAATAAAGTCCGAAACGTTTATTTTCAACTTAATAAATAACCGTAAATCAAAATAGCAAAATAATAACGTATTCGTAAAAAATATTTTCAACTTCCGAAACGTTAATAAGCTATTACCTTTTAACTTAATTCTAAGTTATTAAAAGCTTTTAAGGAAATCCGTTAAAAAAGTTATTATTTTTAAATACCTTTTAATAAACTTTTTATAAAACTTTATAAAACTTAAAAAAACCTGGATATCGTAAACGTTATTAAATTCCTGCTATTTTTAAATCGCCTTAACCTTTTCCGGATTTATACTAATATTTTTTAAGTTAATAACAAAACCTAAAAATATTATTTTCTTCGTATAAAAAACGTATTTATCCGGGTTTACATAAAGCCTTTACTATTGCAAACGTTCGAATATATTACGAATATATTATTAATATTCGGTTTTTTTTTTAAATAAATAAAAATGTCGTTTAAATATACAATACAAATAATATTTACTAACTTTATTAACATTTTATTAATATAATTTTTTAAAAAAAAACCGGAATATTAACAAATCCGAACGGTATTACCAAATATTCGAAATAACCATATTTTATACGGAAAACCGTCTTTTATTCGTTTCCTTCTTTAATACGCAACCGATAATACGCATTTTTTAAATCTAATTTAATATATATTACCGCCTTTAAAAACTTATTCAGTATTTTACTAATTAATAATAACGCCGTTTTATCTTTACGGGTAATTTTATTAAGCCCCCGGTAATTTACATATAATTATAACTTACCTCCTAATTTCGAAACAAAAAAAACGGGCGCGTTTATTAAATTACGGAAAAGTTAAATGCATTTTTTTACTAAAACTTACTTAATATATTTTCGTAACATCTTTTATTCTTTTTTTGAAAAAAAATATATTAATCCTTAAAAAAATATTTTTCCTTTTTCGAAATTAATACGGTACTTTATATAATAATATTAAAGTAATATTCCTGCTAACGATACGTCGAATACATTTCGATAATTTTAATACTTAAAGAAAAATACTGCTATACGGCTATTATTTTCCGGCATTTTTACCGTATATATATCCACGTCGGCTTTCCGTTTTTCGGAAATATACTTTAAATTTAACACGTTTACTAATATTAAAGTTATTATACCCTTTAATTCCTTTACTACCTTACATATTTCCTTTTTATTAATCGTTAAAATAAAATTCTTATCCCAAAACTTAAAATACTATAACTTTTTCTTAAAATCCAAATCCGGATTAATAACGTTACCTTAAAGCAAACCTAAGATTATATCGTAACTTTAAAAATTTCTTAAAACATAAAAATTACCGTATACCTTTTACGTTTTTCTTTAATCGTCCGTTATTTTAAATATTATATTTATTTTTTCTAACGATATCCTTTTTACAAAAACGCTACCCATAATTATGTTATCCTTTAAGTTTTAAATTATTAATTCGGGTAATAATTTTTTCCGTATTAAGTCGTAATTATTACTTTTATTTATTAAACTTTTATATTTAATTTAAATTTTTTTTTTAAAATTTTATTATTATTTCGAATTTAAACCGAAAAATTAAACTTTTTTATTTTATAACTTAAGTTTTCCGTATTTCGAATAATACGTCGTTCGACTTAATAACAAAATTTTTAATTTTGCTTTATAAATATCTTTTAATTTAATATCCGAATTTTTTATACCGGAAACATTTTATTTCGGAATAATCGGGCTTTAAATATTCTTTTTTCTTATAATAATAATATTAATAAGGTTTTATAAATTTTTTACGTCGTTCCAAATAATTCGATATAAGTTCCGTATTAATTTCCTTTTTAATATTAAAAATGGAATTAATAAGTTTTATTTACCGGCAATTTTCCGGAATAAAACCGGTTTAATTTTAGCCGTAAACCGGTATTATTTTTTTAATTTTCTTACTTTTTTTTTTTTTCGTTAAATTCGTTTAAAATAAGGTAATTAAAATTAATTCCGTCCGTTATATTTTCGTTATTAATTCGTATTTAATATCCGGTATACCGCTTTTAATAATTTCGCTTTATAATTTAAAAATAAATTTAATTAGCAATCGTATTACGTATATACTTTTTGAAAGGTCGTCGAGGTCCTCGGCTTTTACCGTTTCGTATCGGTTTAGGAAAATTATAAATTTTTTTTTTAATCGCTATTATAACTTTTTTAATTAAGATTAAATAGTAAACTTATACGTTTTTTCGTTTCCGATATTACTTTTTAATTAAGCCTTAAATTTTTATTACGTTAATATTATAAAATCGTTATTTTTTTTAACGTTAAAAACTTTAATTACCGTTTGGTATATAAATTTTCGAAATAAGTATTAATATATATTATTTTCGTAACGTCCAAGGCGAAATCCTTTATTAATAACGCAAAATAAGTTTTTAAATTAATAAAAAACTTCGCCAATTTAATTCGGAAAAACTTTTTATATTGCAAAATAAATAACAATATTTTAAAATAATTTTTATTACGGTTTTGCTTTCCGGGTTTATCATAATTTGTTACGTTAACTTTATTTAATTTAAAAAGTAAAACTTTTCCTTTTTTTAAAGCTGCTAAATATTATTATTTTTTCCGTAACCTTTATTATTTTTTTCCTTTTTAAATTTTACGGTTTAATTTTTTTTTTAATAACAACATAATAACTTTAAAAACCTGGTCCAAAACCGATAGCTTAAAAGGCGTTTCTATTTTTATGGTTTGGAACTTTTCGAATTAGTTAGCTATCGCCCGTAAAAATACCGCCCTACTTTTTCCGCCTGCTATTATTCGTTGTAGTAAGTTCGTTATGTTAATAAGTTAATCGTTATTAATTATCCTTTGCTTAACGGTCCGTACGGGTAAATAAAGGCATTAACATGTTAAAAAAAATAGTAAAGTACAAAATAAAAAGCAGAAAAAACAGCCTAGTTAATGGTTCGTAGTATAAGTAATAGAATAAATAACCATTAACGCCTACCTTTCCCTAACTACTCGGAGCGAAGCCCCCCTATATATACACAAACCGGGCCCCCGCCGGTGGGGCGCTGGGCCCTAGAAAGGGGGTCACACCTTGGCACCTGACATCCTAGCCGAAAGTCACTCATGAGAGTACTTACGAACGAAACGATCGTATGAAACTAAACAAGTGGACAGGACTGGCCGAGGTGAATATCAGCAACGTCAGGCTGTGAGTTTGTTATCCACTTTGTGATGGCTTTGCTAGTCGTACTAGTCTTAACCTGATGCCCATCGTAACTGCGACTACCTGGTAAGGACTCCCACTATATCCACCCGGCGCAAAGCGTTATGCTTGGATTGAATTCCAATAAGTGGTGGACCGGTGGCCGGAAGTCGCCAGGCTCGAGTGGCGGTACCATTCCTTCGCCGAACATTTCCCCAAGAAACACGCAATGTTTACGAAGAGGCACGGCAACATATGTAGCGTTTCGTATTAATGGGCTAGGAGCATAACCACACGGTTGATCGAAGGGACGAACGGGTAGAGAATGAATGACCAGATGGGCGACGTAACTACAACTTGAAGCTGTGGCACGTGAATGGACGGTGAAGAAAATCTGTTTCGAGGTTGCTTAGCCTTGCTGGGCAAGCTCTTACTTGGCAATGATATTCTTGAACGGTATTATTGTCACTTCCCCAACCAATCCACTCTCTGATGGTCCGGGTATTGACTGGTTTAGACCTCGTGCGAGTTGTACAAGTACTGGAATGGCACCCCCGGATGAGAGCTTCGTGATGATAGTGCGTAAGTAGTTCCACCACGGGGTGCTAACGACTACTAGTATTGTATTGTTTCCAGATCTCAGATAAGGCGAAATATCAGCGTTGGCGTTGGTCAGGTCCATTGGAGGCACCATCTTGCCGTTTACCACAACCCGCAATGTATGCAGGACTTTGCTAAAGGAGATGCAGGCTCCCGAGACGGCACCATTGGACTTTGCTCTTGCTGGTGGCCAGTTGAACGTCGTGGTGTAATAGCCAACACCCGACGTGTTTACTAGTCCAGGTATGCTCGTCCACGATGTAAGAGCGTCCAATTGATGTGTTGTATTATGTTTTACCGGAGGTGATGACGCATCTGAGACGTTGCTTGGTGCCTCCCAATGCTCAGCAGTCAGATTCCAGTTGGACAACTGCATGGCTTTGGGGACGTTGGTCGCGTTCAACGACATGGTGCGGCCGTTAGACAGCTCCGCTTTGTGGACGTAGGGTGAATGCACAGCATGCAGTAAGATATCGCCGTCCGCAGCCAGATCAGCCCCTATCACATTGGCCGGCAGCGACTTGACACTATACTTTGCTGTGTGGATACGACGCTCAAAATTGTCACTGAATGCAATGACCCGAGTCTGATTCCCGGCAAGGCTCAAGAGGATGACTGTAGTACCATTGATGACCTGGTAGATAAGAACAGGTCTGACTTCGCCTGTCCACGGGTTTAGGTAATATGGTTTCTGCGTGCTAGAAACCATGACTGTGCCCGAAGAGGCTACAAGGTCGGAATAAACGAAAGCGCAGCCGAAGCGGTCAGTCCCTCTCCACCCCGTGTACCACGTGCCGTTTGTGGCTACGGCGACCCGTGGGTGGAGACCTAGTGAGGCCAGTTTGCTAGCTACCTGTCCGGATGACACGGAGTGCACGTTCTTGATGCGGAGTAACGCTGAAAGTTCTTTGTTATAGTCTGCAATATCGTCCCCGTTTCCGGAAGAGTAGAAGTGTGGCAAACCACCGCTCACGACGATTGGTAGACCGGCTTCAGCGTATTCTTGTAACTTCCGAACAGTTGTGAGGCTAAGGTTCTGTGCCCCTTCGACGACAAGAGCCTTCCAAGCTGGACCGTTACTGGCAAGAATGCCGTTCTGGACTACGGCTTGACCCATGACCAAATTATCAGGGGAGAGATAGCTGTACGACCATCTTGGAGGAGCAATCATTCTGTCAACCGTCGAAATTCTTCCAGTCTGGGTGATGGGAGGTAGTGAAGGAGAAGAACTTGAAACTAACCTTCTGCAAGCAAATCGTTTGACGAATACACAGTTCGGAACGTTGTCGCCGACTCCTTGTTATATATGGCCACATCAAGCTTGGGTATACCAATTTGCAGCTGGTATTGCATGCGAGCCATGTAGTCGAGAGCTTCTCGCAGACCATGGTCCCAGGCGGGCTGCTTCCATGACCAAAGCTCTGAGACGAGGTAGTTGAAAGGCGTGTGGCCCGGCCATGACGTACCAGTCCAATTGCCAGTATAAGTCTGCCCATGAATCACGTACTGATTGACGCCCCCGGCAAAGCCGCGGTTGGCAGAGAAAAGCAAGTCGGGAATTAGGTAACGGTACCCAAACCCGCCTACAGCCCCCAGTTCGTTGGAAACCACTCGCTTACCGACCAGATACGCGGGGCCGCTAAACTGACGGTAAGAGTCAATCGAGTCCCGGAATGTGAGGCTCTCACACTCTGGAGTATCCACAGCTGGAATCGAAGCTTGCATGTCGATCGGGAGACCATAAGCCAGCTGGACGGAAACCTGCTTTCTCAAAACTCTGTGGGACCACTTCGTTAGAGCATCCAGGTAGTCCCGGTATCCAAGAGCCAAAGCAGCACGGAAATCATTTACATATCCAGCTCCTTTATCGGGCGAGTCCAGAAAACATAGGAACGGTCCTGGATCCACTGCTTGGATTAATAGATTATTCTGCTGAAAGGTCAAGAGTGGCAAATAGGGTTTTAAATTGTAACCGAACGCCTTTTCAAATCTGGCGGGGAGGGAGCGGGACCAAGACACATTAGACGTAATCTCTACGCTATCCTCCCAAGCTGTGGTTTTCTTATCAGTATTTTGATCATAATACACTTCAAAGTGTTACATTAGGGGACAGACATCTCAACTTACCGTAATTGCCGACCTTGGCCAATAAATCTGGTATTCCCTCTTTCAGGATGTGTTCTTCCCAGAATTTGGCAACCACGTTGGCGCCCTTCGCATCAAAGTGATCAACGACGAAAGAACCGTTGTCAAAGACAGTCCTTGCCGCCTGAGAGGGAACCACAAGGTTTTTATGCAAAGATGGTTTTTCATAGAAGCTGAACAACCGGTAGTGCGACCCATTAACTACTGGTGGAAAGGGTAGTCGCACCCTGCCGCTACTCTGGTGCACATGGCTTGTCTGTTCAATAAGGCTACCGGAAGAGAGCGTATATTCGTCATATGTCTTGTTGACGTACTGTACCTGATTGAAGGCTCTAATAGTTACAGTCTTGTTCGAGGTGACGATAGCTGAAACGAGCGAAACGAGCTGACCAGTGCCCCATCCTGGAATAACGCCGTCGAAGGAAGTTCCAGGCTGTACGTATGCTGTGAACGGGACCTGATCGTAACTCCGATGTTAGCTGTACTCCAATGAACAGTAGACTGAATGAACGGGGTTGTTATACAAGATCCCACTGTAGACCGTCGTCATCAGCGCGTGCCGGTACACCTTGACCCTGGTTCGGGCCGAGGGCGAAATCCATAACGAGGCCGTTCTGTTCATGCGCTCGCAGCGCGGCCTTGAAGATCTTACGAAAGGGTGGTGTGCCGAAGTTGTAACTTGACCAGTCAACTCCCGTTGGCACACCGAGAGCTCCTCCATACTCATAGAAAGGCAAGAATTCAACTCCTCCAGCCCCTACCGACGACGCCGAGGCAATGTCGGCCATGACGACATTCTCATCAACGCTCGCGTCGGGCAACCAGTATCGGAATCTCGGTCGCACCTTTGATTCGGGCGTCTTGTAGGCATCGAGATCGAACGTCTCCCGACTTCCAGGGCATGGTGAGGCCCAAGTTGAGGCCGTAAAGGCCAGACCCAGAAGAGTCACGCTGTATAACGAAGTGATGTGCTCCATGGCGCTGGAGAGTGTCGAGTGCAAGGATAGACCCTAAGCTCAAACTACAAGCCAAGATGACTCTGAACCCAAACGCGGTATCATAGCCACCTTCTACCAGATACTATGTTAATAAGTACATGCCATCGAAGGCCGACGCGGGGGCTTATCATAACCCGAGCTACAATTGCCGGAACATCATAACCCGAGCTACAAAGTACCGGGACAAGCCAAGTCGGGATATTCGTAAACTAGGATTATGGCGTGCGGGCAGAGCCGTTAGACTAGGGCAATAGAGTTTACTGGCCGGGGCCTATGGCGATCGCTACAGTATGCGGTGAAGTGGAGAAGAAGGTTGGAGAACTCTCATCTCTTCACCAAATCCAGTCTTTCACAAGAGCAACAGTGGGGAACATGGAGAGTCTGGGAAAATCCCTGCAAATGCGAGGTGGGCCAATTTTGCTTGGGGGAGGGGGCCAGATGGGAGATGGCAGGTACTTCTGAAGGAATGTGCCACACAGTATTGTACAGTACATGGGGGTATTTCTACTGAAGCTCAGGGCTTGATTTGTACCTAACATCATCATCATCATCATTAAACCACCAAAAAGATCTCAAGTTTTATATGGGAACGACAGGAAGCACCAATTAGCGCTGTTAGGAATCGAATCTAATATGGCATATAACTCCCATCTGGGCCTAGCAGCGTTTCCATGAAATATCAGGCAATTGCAGTTGCGAGCAGTACATACCAGTATGCTCACATCCGTACCAATCATATCATCATGTAAAGCTTGACTTCGTCTTCGTCGCTAATCATACCATACTACAGGCCGCTTAGGCTGCTCAAAATTCATGTTTTGACTTAGAACGTCTCAGAGTGTAGCGTTATTTCCCCATGATCGCCGAGATGCTTCCTAAAGTACGCCGCCGCCCCGCATGAAAGTTATCTTACTTGAACTTGCAGCCTGCCAGGTCGTCCTGTACTGCGGCGCCGAGCACCAGCGGGCCGACCGGCCGTTCCACAAGACGTCGTGCAGCCTGATCAAGAAGGCGCGCCCCTCCCACGAGCGCGAGCGGGGCGGCGCTCGAGGCGCACCCGGGCGACGCGGTGACCCCCGCGCGCCCGTTCGAGGCCGTGCCCGGCCAGTTCTGGTTCTGGTCGGGCACGCGCCCCTTCATGCAGCGGTATCACGCCCTCATGTCGGCGACACTGAACGTGCGCACGGACGAGGCGGCCGAGGCCGGCCTGCGGTGCTGCCTCGACATGCTGCGCCTGAACCGCGGCGACAACCAGGGCGCGAGCAGGTCCCCGCGCTCTACATGCGCCTCGGCCGCGACCAGGAGGCCTTCGACTTCCTCAAGTGGTGGGGCGCCGAGGGCAAGCGCGACGACTACGACTGGACCGACGCCGACCTGCCGTACCTGAACCTGCAGGGCGAGGACGCGTTCGAGGAGCCTCTTACGGCGTGGGGGTCCAGCAGGGAGGCCAGTCTCAGCTTCGTCGTCTCCATGATCAACCTCAAGCTCCGGCTGCTGCTCGACATGCGCGGGCTACAGCAGTACGTCGAGGCCAACCCGGGCAAGGGGTATGACGAGAAGATGGCGTGGGTGCGCGAGGAGGCCATCGGCGACGTGCTGTACCGCCGCAGGGACATTGTCGAGCGCGTCGACTACAAGGACCTGGTCGACGCCCTCCAGAAGCAGGTCGCCGCGCTGTACGACCGTGTCGACGAACTGAACAAGTATTACTGGCCAGCGCTGCACCATCCGGAGCGATACTCTCACGCCGCGCCCACCATCTACACGCACGGTTCTCCCGAGGAGGTCATCCTCGCTTTTAGATATACATGGTACTCTTGGGGGAAGTGCGAGCAAGCGATTGATTTCGTCAAGTGTCTCAAAGCCTGATTTTTACGGCAGCAAACGATGTACATGATGACATGGGATACGATATGGACGTGACGACGAATGCGTGGGATTTTCAGATGAACTATATATATACATATATATATGTATGCGAAGAGCCAGCTAGACATTAGAAGATACCTAAAGCCGTCAACACCCCCAAGGTAGCAGATCATTTTCATTTAGTCAAATTGCATTGTATGGCGACATATCCTAGGTCATAGGTTCACTCTCGCTAAAACCACCTTGTTCTATGAAAATTTCTGTCTTTGTTGGAACATTTGACTCAATTCTATCGGTAGATAGCTAATAATCTGGCTGGTTGAGATGGATTTATTGCTAGCGAAGAGGTTTTGTGAATCTACATACATAATCACACATTCTACCTGACGTCCTTGAGTAAATCATGAAGTAGGGTTGATACCGCCGGCTTATGTCGGTACATACAGGCAACCTTCCAACTCCCTCGTATTTCGTGCGTCGTACGGCTAACCCTGAGAGTTCGGACACACCAGGGCAGAAGACGACGGAGTTGTAGTAGCGGACTGCCCATCGGCTGGTGAAGGGGCCGTTGGCGGTTGTTTATGTGACTAATGACATTTTTAATTTTTTTTTCCCCTGAGCCATTAATTTAAGGCTATAAATGTTAAACAGATTTTTTATTATAATGAGAGACCTTTAAAACCTCCTTAACGAACAGACCACCAATCTCCTGTCCATTGTTACTGTCAGACCCAGCTGAAGACTAAGTCCGTTAGCTCAGCCTTAGCTTAGGCAGCACAGCTACTAACGGAGTCTGCTGATCGCATCACGGGTACAGTTTTCTCTCAGCCGCAACTGTTTTCTGTGTATATAAGGGGGTTTCAATACCCTCTGTTTCTATCTAGGATCTCTCAGAGGTCAACCAGATAATTCATCCTCCTTCAGTCATGTATATGCTTCAGTGTGTGATCCAGGGTCTCATAGTTACCTGCAAATCAACAACCCTAGCTTCGGATACTGATCATCTTATCAGCCTGGTGTATGACAGATTTGTTACACAAATCTAGTTGTCAGCCGAAAATCGACGATATCCAATGGTCAACCTGAAACCGACGAGAGACATGGCCAAAGCTGCATCACTCGTCAGGGCCTCAGCGGTGTCTGGGATGTCAACCGGTGACTAAATCCGCGACTCACCCATCCATATGTCTACTTCCAAGCGTCGGCTTCTATCGCTTGCAAACACTTCAGCAGCCTCTGCAATGCTACATGTAAAGCCTGTTTCTCGACACTGAAGCTGATGCGAAACCAACCCAGCTGTTCAGTAGAGAAGCTGCTTCCAAGGGAGATTCCGACGCCACTTTCGAGGCAGCGCTTAAACAGCTTTATTTCTCGGTCTCGATACACCTCGATGTCGGACGACGATAGTCTGGTTATTGATAGGTCTAATGCTCCTTCCCGCAGATCTTTACCGTAGAGATAGTGTCGGAGGTCGATCCAGACAAAAGTGCCGGCGTTTCTATATACCTCAAGTTCAATTCATCTGCGCAGAAATTGGCGTCTGGACATAAGCTTACACGCTGGTATAGTACGGTATCTTGTGCTTTTCCAAGAATGTGGTCAAGATTGCGCAATGTTCCGCAAGCATTTTGCTATTCTTTGCCACGAAGGCCGCCAGGAATTCTTTATCCTCGAGCATGTTCGCCCACATCTCTTGAGTAACATAGGGTACCCATCCGAACACACTACACATCTGGTAAGCTACGGTGGTGTTGGAACCATGAAAGAGGTGCATCTTACCAAATGCTAGAAACTGCGGCTATGATGCCTTCATTTCTAGAGTGCAGGGCCCCTATTCGAAGCCCAGCCGCACAGAAATCCTTACCCATCCCATACGCGACATGAACAAGTTGACGATTAATGCAATCGCTGAGGTCCAATGATAGGATCGACGTGAAGGACACGACATGGGGAGCTTGTGGATTTTCATAGACCGACTTTGCGAAGATCTCGTCGCTGATCAGATGCAGATTGTTACAACCACAGAAACGGGCGATTTCTCTCAACGTCTCGGCGGGCTATTCTATCAGCGTATATTAATAAAGGTCAAGAAAATTGCTCACATAGCATGCTCCAAGTGGATTGTGAGGACTAGAGTGCCATGTTAGTCAGTATGTGCCCCATGATCTAAAACCCTTGAACAATGGGTTTCTCATACTTGGAAAGCATCACTGCCCGAACCTTCACGCCATCCTGAGTTGCCTTCAGCAGTGCATTCTTCAATGCCTGTTTATTCATGTCGGGATCAAAGATATCACTGAGGCTCCGATATCCCTCGATGGACTGAAAAGATGCGGGTATGAGTACCCCTCTCGACCTTTCTCCGACGGCGGGTTTGAAGCCAGTGTAGAAGGGCATGGGGACAATAATGCCGTCATTATCGTTGCAGATTGACCATGCCAGGGCATCAAGCACAGCCACAACTCCAGGGAGAATGAGTACCTCCGTCTCCAGCACAGGTTCATGTGCCCCGAAATCCGAATTGAAGAACGACGTAAGTGCCTTCTTCAGACGCGGAGATCCTCGCGGGCCCACACCGTAGCTCAGATGATCACTGGGGGAAATCACTAACTAGGTCATTGTCAGAAGTGGAATTTCCAGGCTGGTTTGCGCGTCCTCACATTGTTCGTTATGTATGTAGCTACTTCCTGCTGTAGGAGAGGATTCTCGGCCACACCAAGAAACACCCTTTACCTTGTCAGTATACACGTTCCAGTGCAGAGACTAGAACAGGAAACTATGACTGGCAAACTTACAAGCCATCAGGATTATCAGGACCCCAGGGACTCGCCAACATTTTCTCCAACATATTCCAGGGTAAGTCTTGTAAGAGATTATGTGCAGCCCTTACGGACAGCCCATATTTCGTAATAGCATCGTCAATCTGGTGATGCGAAATCGAACTGGTCATGTTTCCAAGGTTAGATACTGGCGGCCGATTTTGATAAGAGGCAAGACGGACACATGTGCAGGCGGCAAAGCGGATAATATAAAACCACAGAGCTTTATATGTATAATATGCTGTGCTAGGACCCCACCCGCTGAACGCTTATTGGCTTGGCAAGACTGGGGTAGGTTACTTGATTTGACTAGGTACATGTTTATTCTTCTAAACGGTATAGTAACAGTATAATGCCACACACCCTTTATATTCCCCTAGCTTTCAAGGCCTTCATCAATGTCGCCGCAAAGCTCTTAACATACTCGGGTCCGATCATGGTGTAATGCGCGCCCTGCACGGCATGGAACCTTGGCGGCTCACGCACGAACTCGGCCCACCGGCTCAAATGCTCGTGGAGCCACACCTCGCGAGACCTCGCCACCGCTCTTAGTGGTATCGCGTGGAACACGTCGATATTGTCCACCTCGCCCGACGGGTCATAGTCAGCCGCCATGTGCTGGAGCCCAAACGCCACATCCACCCACCGCACCAGCGCATCCGTCTCCAGCCCCAATTCCTCCAGGCGTGACCTGTCCGCTATGTCCAGGACCCGTCTTACCGCCTCCGCGCGGGGCAGTGCGCAGAAGGCGGAGTCGGCCTCGAAGGCGTCCGAGACGTCCTCGGTCACGAGCGTCAGGAAATGAGCCAGGTGTAGCAGGCATGCGTTCCAATTCAGTCGGCGGATACGGCTTTTGATGTGTGGCGGGAGGTTGAAGGAGCCGAGAAAGCGTATTTCCTCACAACCGCTCCTCAGTCGTTTCGCCGTCTCGAATGCTAGCATTGTGCCGTAACTGTAGCCCGCGAGCGCATAGGGCCCGCGCGGTTGACGCCTACGGATCGCTGTCGTATATACGTCAACAGCCTCCGTGATGCTGCCGAAACGCTGCTGGCCGTACTCGAAACCGGCCGCGCGCAGCGCAAACACGGGCCTGTTGTCCATGGCGAGGCGTTGGGCCAGCCTGACGAAGACGAGGACTTCGCCAACGCCGGGATGTATTAGCCACAGCGGCGCCTTAGAACCCTCTGCGCGAAAGACAACAACTGGGTCATAGGAACCAACTGGGTCTTCCTTTGAGGAAAGAGGCTTGGACTGCTGCAGTTGGGCGTCGATATCGGCTGCCAGCGAGCGGATGCTTGAGTTCTTCATAATGTGGATGACGGGGAGATCCATTCCCAGTCGTCTTTCTATGTGGTACTTAAGCTTGATGACGTGCATTGAGGTGAATCCGATGTCGAATATACACGTTTCGGCATGGATGTCAAGGGCCTCTGGAGTTGTACCGAGAACCTCGACAACATCTTCGACCAGCCGGGTCTCAGCCTCAGTCGTCAACCTGGAATCACACCTACGCATTTGCTCCGCTGCACGGCGCACCGCATGCTCGTACAACTCAACGTCGCTGATAAACTCGCCGTCCTCGAACAAGCGCGCCATTTTCGACCGCGATATTTTTCCTAAAGTAGACATTGGCAGTCGCGGCAACGACTGTTCTCGGAGCGCGAAGACGAATGGGCGGGTCGCCGTGCTCATCAGACATGCTTGTGTTGCCAAACGGGTAATGTTCACCGTTTCTTCGTCCCCCATTGGGAAGACCTTAGGGACATATGCGATCGTCACCTGCTCGGTGTACGCGGCCTTGGAAGGGAAAACAACTAGACGCGCTACGCGATCGCCCAAGGCCTCCTCCACGGCTTGTTGGATGTCAACCGTGACCGTCTTGACACCATTGATGTTGATAACCTCTTTGGCGCGTCCCATGAGACTGAGATTCCCGTTTGAATCAATAACTCCCCGGTCTCCGGTTCGGAACCAATGGTCAAAGGTAAACGCCTGGTTTGTGGCGATCTGGTCGCGATAATAGCCCTCGAAAACAACCCTGCCACGTACCTCAAGGTCACCAGATTCGCCGGGCGCGGCCAGGCCCGTGAGGCTTTCCGGCGTAGTAACGCGCATCTCTATGCCCCCCATGCATTTCCCAACGGATGCTATGTCATGGCCCTGGGCGACGTCGTAATCGGGGCAATTGACATTGAAAATAGCCCCGGCACACGTCTCCGTCATTCCAAAGCCGGTGGTGATCACGTTAGGGGGGGCTCCATATTTTTCGAACAAGGCGGACGCCGCTACGCAGGTTCTCACATCGTTTGCCTCGCCGCCGGATGCCACACAAATCAGACTCGATAGGTCCCACACGTCATCTGCCGTTACGGCCCCGTCGATAGCCGAAACTAGTTTCGCAAGGAAAAAGTTCGGAGCGAATGTGCGCGATATGCGGTGCCGACTGAGCAAGTCCAGAAAAGTCTTGGGCGACGGCACGACGTCGGCAGCGCTCACGTGGACCTGGTCGGTACCGAGCCATAGTGCTTGGAGGTGAATTTCGATCAGGCCTGCCACGTGGTCTAGGCCGATCCAGTTGAGGAACGGCCGGTCTGGGGGAAGTACACGTACTGCAGCCTTGCCGGCAACCGCATCCAGGACTTGCCTATGGGTGAACCGGACGGCTTTGGCATTCCCAGTACTGCCAGACGTCAACATAAGCATCGCCAGGTCCCCATTTTTGTTGTCATTGTCTTTGTTGTGGTTGGAGCCGCAGGGCTCACGATTTCCGATCCGGGTGCCATTGGATGTGGCAACACCGACATCCCGGAGATCTTGTGCTCGATTGCTCTTGCATCTATCACAATCGCATCCTTCGATATTCTGTTTACACCCCTCGGAAGGACCTAATTCTGCTTGCGATTTTTCGAGCAGAGTTTCAACCGGGTGCAGGTAGATATCCTGGTTGTTGCCGAATAAGGGGAGGAATCTGAATCTGGTAAGGCAGATTGGCGACTCCAAAAGAGTAGACAAGGCTTGAATATGCTTATAGCGGTCATCTTCTACGTTGCTGAACGGCGATGAAAGAACCGGTAGCCCACCCGCCAAAAGCACGGACCAGAACCACAGTATGGTATCCCAATGGTCGTCGAAATGCAGTAGCACTGGATGACCAATCTCAAATTGCTCGAAAGACTGAATGGTATGGCTTATGTGCTTTGCTTGCTGATACAGGTCGGTATACGTGACCTCTATAGGGCTGCAAGTGTTGCCCAGGGAGTAAAGCAGGAGACGTCCCGGGCGATTGGACTTTGCCCGCTCCCTGAGAACATCCCGAAGAGTTACCCATGTAGCCATAGTGTGGTTCAGGTTGCAGCTTGGAGCGCAAATTTCTGGTTTCAGCAGGAAGCTGCGAATGTCATTACTTCTGGGTATGTGCGTTCGCCTATCTAAAATCACGTTGACTACTAGGGAAAATCAATGACCGGACATACACCGCACGAAACCCCCCAAAAGGAGAACCCCCATTGATAGATTGTTTGCAGTTCCTTGATCTAGAACTCACAGATGCGATAATACCAGAGACAAGGTACAGCATCCTTCACTGCTACCTAGGTATTTACACCGGTGGTGATGTGTCTCCGGATCTACATGGCTGAAAAGAGGCAAGCTGTGCCTCTGGCTCAATAGCTTCATTGCTACTCCGTCCCGACAGAGTATCATTAAAGCGCAGCCTCGTGCAAGTATCGGCCAACTCTGCAAGCCATACTGCGGCACAGGCAACTAATACCATGCAGAATGCTCCATGTGAAGCCACGTCGGTGACTGTAATATACGCCGTACCGTATAGTATGATAGCCTATTGTAAGTTGTTACCGCTTTGTGTTACGTTGTATATGCAAGTTAGCTCCCTCAGGCACCAACATTTTCCTATTTTGTCTCTATTCAGCGAGTACATCGTGAAGATCGGTCTTGGCTTGTACGATCTGATGAAGATAGGGCTACACCGGTGTGTGCTCTAATTTGGGCTAGACTCGATGTACGAAGTATTAGTGTACCGAGTGGAGGCTCCGTGCCAAGCTCCGGTGGCACGGAGTTCGAAAATTTGACGAAGTTGGCACTTAAATTTCTTGCGAATCACGCCCTAAGTAGTCATGCTAAGTGTGATACATTCGGAAACTGGGTCCCGGTTGTCCAATCCGAGGCGGGGTGTGTATGATTGGATGTGGGTGTACTTGTGACTGAATTACTTGCTTGCCCGTGACTAGTCATCTGTTGATGAATATGCTAATATCCGTGTTTGTCAACCCACTGTTTATCACGAGCTTTCTACTAGAGCTAACGACATTATACAAACAGAATTTTGGAAGCCTTGGGTTGCTGACTTCCTCCGGTAGGAACCTACTGGTGTCATATACTTTGATGATCGAACGCTCCAATCTCAATCCATGACGGTAATCGTGGACTGATTACACGTCAACTTATTTCTCTGACGCTGCTTACCCCTTAATTACTGAACAACATGACCTCGAGTGAACCTGTTCCGCGCATTGTGCACCTCGCGAATGCCATCAGCGCGTCAGTAATTAAGATACAGGAAGTCCTGTCCGCCAAGGGCATTCCGTCACCTAGTTTCGACGAAGATGCCCCCTTCAGCCTCCCGCTTGAGATAGCCAGGGACCATGACGTTGTGCTTGACGCTACGGCGGAGCTCCATGATTTACTCCTGGAGCCATTGAACTTGATTCACAGGCATGGAGGCGTAAGTACCCACCGGCTGAGCACGAAATTTCCAACAGCTGATTGTGACGACTTGAAAGCACAACAATTCGTTAAGCATGGAGGCTATTGCCAAATTTAAAATTGCGGATATGGTTCCGCCGAACGGCCGCGTGTCGTTTGGCGAGATCGCCAACCAAACGCCAATGACGGAACAGATGACAGCTCGCATTCTACGGCACGCTATGACTATGCGTATCTTTCGCGAACCCGAGCCAGGTATGGTGGCCCACACGGCCGCTTCTAAAGTACTAAGCCACTCGGCGGCAAATGACTGGCTGCAGGCTGGTACACAGGAGATGTGGCCGGCCGCTACCAAGGTCAGTGGAACCTCAGATATAAGTATCTCGCTTGGCCCAGAGGCTCATGATTGCAAATTATAGATGGTAGAGGCCCTTCAAAAGTGGCCAGCATCCCAAGAACCAAACGAAACAGTAAGACCATATGCCTTGCTGAGCTATGCAAGCCACTCAAGCGTCATATGTAGGGTTATTCGCTGTCGAACAATAGCACGGAGACCATCTACGATATTTATGCCAAAGATGCCGAGCGAGCTGGGCGCTGGGCAAGAGGAATGGCGGTCTTTTCCCAGAGGCCTCAGTTCAGTCTGTCATACATAACCGACCACTATGACTGGAAATCCCTAGGCCAGGCTCAAGTGGTCGACATCGGAGGCTCCCAAGGGCACGTTTCCATAGCTCTAGCGAGGCAATTCAGCAACCTCCATCTAATTGTGCAGGACATGGAGAAAGTTGTCCAGAATGTCACAGTTCCGGAAGAGCTACGAAACAGAGTGCAATTTATGGCTCATGACCTCTTTGCTCCGCAGCCAATTAAGGGGGCCGACGTTTATTTCTTGCGCTGGGTCCTGCACAACTGGTCCGATAAGTACTGCAATCAAATTCTGCGCGCCCTGACGCTCGCACTTAAACCCGGAGCAAGGGTTATAATCCAGGAGACCCTAATGCCAGAGCCGGGTGCAGTGGCAATGTGGAAAGAGAAGAACTTGAGGTTTGCAAGACATGATCCAAGCTCCCAAAGACTTGTTCTAACTACTGGTGTTCTGTAGGGCTACTGATCTAAACATGGCGGCCGCATTCAATTCACAGGAGAGAACAGTGGTGGAATTCAAATCTCTGCTGGCGGAAATTGATCCGGCGTTTATGCTCCGGAATGTCATTGAGCCAGCTGGATCTGCTCTTGGGATGCTAGAATTCGTGTGGGAGGGATCAGTCAAACAAGACGCGAGTTGAGTATACATCCGACCGCCAGGATAAAAAGAATTTTGCTCCAAGTGTTACTCCATTTGCGTTTAGATACGAAGCCTATTATTGTTTTCGGAATTGCAATTCAGTGTTCACATCAAACCTGAAATTTGGACCCTGCACTTCACAAAGCCCTCTTCCCATTTTAGTTCCAAGATTTCCCAAGGAGCTCCGTCTTCAACGTTTGTAGGCAGGATACTTTAATAAGGGGCATCCAGTAAAATGTATACTCAGCAATATCATCACACGTCCCTTCCCCTTCCAGAAATCCCCATGTCCCTTTTCTACCCTAAGCGGCCCGCGGTAGACGCACGTCCATAACGCTCTCGTAGCTTGAGGGGTAATACGTATACGTACGTACGAGCTCGAGCCCGACATCCTCAAATGTCTGACGCCACTGTGTCTCAGTGCGCTCCATACTCGCGAACGCCGAGAGCATAGTCATATCAATAGACGCAGCGTTGAGGCTGACACCCTTCTCCGGGAACACCATTTCGTCGATAAGCAGCACTGATTCGGGCCCCATGGCCGCCTTGATGTTCTCAAGCACGCGCCGCACCTTGTGCGGCGGGTGGTTATGCAGCACGGCACGAAGGTGATAGAACTTGGCGCCTTGCGGACAAGAGATAAGTCATTTCGGGGAAACAGGGAGGAGGTTTTGGGACTACGTACCGACGACGGGCTGCGGCTCAAACATATCGTGCGTCATATTCTCAACCCCGGGCGTCGGGAGTGCCTGCGCTACCGAATGCGGCAAGTCCTGCAGCACGATGCGGCCCGGTAATGTGGGATACTTCTCCCGGAACTGCGCGCACTGGTGGCCGACACCGCCACCAATGTTGACATATAGGAACTCCTCGGCTGTCCAACCAGCAGCCTCGGCGGCGACGGGGTATACCGATAGCCAGGTAGCATCAGGCTTCCGGCGTAGGGCCATATAAGCATTGAAGTGAGCCAAGTGTGTGGGGTTGTGAGCGAACCACGCGAACGAGTCCAAGTCCGTATGGAAGGCCATCTGAAAGGCCGTGTGCGTGTTGTCGGCCGGGTTCTTGTACCCAGTCTGCTCTAGGAAAGCCGGCAGAGATTGGTACTGCGGTCCGGCGGTACCAAAACTGGACGCCGGTGAGCAGAGGGACGCCGTAGCCATCGGGAGCGGACCTACTAGTGAGATAAACCAGCCTCAACAACCCTCTCGGTGAGATTGCGCGTTACATGGTTGGCGACATATTGGTCTTTCTCGGTCTCGCTGACCGCGCCTATGGCAGCGAGGTATCTCAAGAGGCGAACTGGACCGACTGTGAGACTCGATCCGGAGGCTCAGGGAATTAAGGGGCTCACTCATTAATTGGGGCTCAGCCCCCATCTTTTCCGATATTTTGCTGACGGCCACTGTTTTGTCAGACTCGACTAAGCACCTAAATAGCCCCAAGTTGATCCCAACTTGGACTATGGCGGCCTGGAGATTCTGGATGCCAATTAGCTTTTGCATGTTTCCAGGGTGAAAGTGAACAAACCATGTGTCCGTATCTGTGGATAGTATCATGAGAGCTTTCTAACGAGAATGCTAGGTTTTGGAGAGCCACCATCACCTTTCGACGGGCATCATCACCCTCAGTTGCCAGCTGTTTGATCTGTTCCAAAACCGCCTCCATTGCTGGGTTGCCACTCAAGTTGGTTCGTGCTACCAAAGTATGGACTTGCTAAACATTTACCGAAACGAGTGCTTGAGAATCTCTCCTATCGAAGCTATTGAGTTCCTTCAATGCCCTTGGTTCGCTTTACTAAATATCTAATATACTAAGCACGTCAAACATTTCGGGGCGGTCAGATTGATGGCACATTTGGTTGTACCTAATTTTCTGACCGGTCACTACTCGGTACGAGCCTCGCTGGTACTCCCAAGTACCCGCGCCAATGCATAGGAGGTGGGGGTTGGGTAGTATGTATATAGGCGGCAAACTCTGAAGGGTGAAAGGTACGGGTGCGAGGCAATCTTGCGACCTCTAGGCGGGAGTTTTGGTATCGTTGGATCGGGGGCCCACTTCATGCATGGTGATCTGACTTCTATATCCACCGCCCAACGCCCCGCCGAGGCAGGCTGTATTGATCGGCACAGCAGGTTGTATTGATCAGCACCTGTAGGGGACTTTTTAGTGATTCCAAAGTGCAGCTGCGTGATCCTTCCTTTCTTCACAGACGCCCCTACGTCGTCAACATCTACACCCTAGTCGACCATGACCGCGGTGTCGGTCCAGTTTGAGGATGCTGCCTAGGTTGGTTGGTAATTCGATTTCAGGGTCCCAGTACGGCGGCCACTTTGGCAACTGTGCTCATGGACCAGGAGGATACGTCTGCATAAGAGGGAATACAACACTCTAGAAACAGTGATTGAACATCGTTTGACTACAATTACCTTTGCTTGAGCATCTACACTGCCACTTGCATCATGATGTCCTGGACACAGTATCTCCTGTCGCTGGCTATACCCAGTTTCGTCCTCTTCCTGCTCCAGTGGCTCAGGGTGAGGGTATCCCACCGCCGGCCTCTGCCCGAAGTATGGGCCAGGCTGGACATGGTCGGCGCTTCGCCCATGAGCCAACTGTCGTTCCTTGGTGCTGTAGCCAGGTCCATTGTGTCGACGCGGCAGCTAGCAAACGAGGGTTACCTCAAGTTTAGCAAGTCGCTGGACCGGCCGTTTGCGCTGCCTACGACGTGGGTACGTAGTGGCTCCGTAATGGTGCTACCGCCTTCGCTGGTGCCGCTACTCACGCGCCCGGACAGGACGAGCGAGGGCGAGTGGACCAACCTGCGCGGCCTGGTCGAGACCATCCAGCTGCCCTACATCATCACCGACCCCAACATCTACCAAAACGTGCTGCACTTTGACGTTGTGCGCCGCAAGATGCAAAACCGTGACATGGGCCGTCTAGCCCCCGTGACGGCCGATGAGGTTGACAAGGCCTTCCGCGCCATCTGGGGAACCCAGACGACGTGGGAGACCATCAATGGCTGGGAGGCGTGCGGCCGAGTCATCTCTCGCGCCTCCCAGCGCATCCTTATCGGCCTGCCCCTGAGTCGCGATGAGACGCTGTTGGAAACATCACGTCAGTACGCGAACTCGCTATTAGTCGGCGGCGCCATCATAAACTGCTTCCCACCAGCACTACGGTGGTTTGCCGCGCCGCTGGTGGCATTGCGCGCCAGATACTTCCAGTCGCGTTTCGTGAAAATGCTCGTGCCCGTGGTCGAAGAGCGCATCCGTCGGTGGGAAGCAGACAAGGATGGCGGCCCGGTACGTGTACCCGTTCATCTTACCAACCACCCGGCCCATCTTCCGCGAAGAGTACTAACTACTTGGCTGCCGCCTCTGCACAGGACGATTTCCTTCAATGGATGATTCCAATATGTGCCAAAGAGGGCGCCGACCAGCTCGACGCCACCCGCATAGCCCTCCGCTTGGTAAGCCTACTCACCCCTCTCATCTTTGCGGTCTGCTACGTCTTTGCGCACTGCGTCCTCGATATCCATGGCGGCCCCGCCCGCGCAGACGTGCTGGCGAGCCTCGAGGAGGAATGCGCGCGCGTGTCCGCCCAGCACACCGGGATCACCACCAGCGAGTCCGTCAACGCACTATTTCGCATCGACTCAGCCCTGCGGGAGTCAATGCGTGTGTCGGATGTGGCTGTCACGAACCTGTTCCGCGACGTTACGGCCGGGGAGGTCGACGTCGGGAACGGGCTCCGCGTCGGGCCCGGTGTTCGCATGGTGTTCCCGACGCAGGATGTGCATCTGGATCCGGACAACTACAAGGACCCGAGGCAGTACGATGCGTTCCGCTTCTCGAGGCCTTTCGAGGATGTGAAGGAGAACAACAGAGAAAGAGAACTCATAACAACGACGACGCCAACATTCTTGCCCTTTGGGTATGGGAGGCATGCATGTCCCGGACGCTGGTTTGCGGCGCAGTTGATGAAGCAGGCTTTAGCATACATTGTGCTGAACTACGACCTCGAGCTGGTAGGGAAACCAATCAAAAGGAAAGCTCTATTGAATACAATGGTGCCTCCTGTAAACGCACATATCAGAATCCGGCGGAAGGTATAAAGTCACATTATGTCAAACTACTTTTTATACACAAGAGGATTTGTCAAACAGCCTGAGACCACAATATTGGATATCCTCGAATTGCTCTTTTTAGTATATTGATGTTGTATAATGATAACAGCTAACTGTTTTCTTTAAGGTCTCAAGGAATTAATCCCTTATACTAATTAGCTGTCACCCCTGTTACCTCCAACCCTTAGCGCGATATACGGCCCGATTCCTTCCGACCTTAAGCCACTGTATCTGACACACCTCCTAGTAAGGCCATCGCAAACGTCGCTGGCGCTCACTATAACGTCCCACACCACCTCGCGGGACACACCACCTCGCGGGACACTTTTTGGCACCTCGCAACAACAAATTCAAATAACTCAACAACAACACATCGCATTGATTCAAATCAATCGGATTCTTCTTCGCTAGACGTATCTACAACTTCTACACAAGTACGCGCATTATGTCCAGGCTTGCCGCAAACGCCACACTTCCGTTCCTTGGTCTTAACCCTCTTACGACGACCCTCTCCAACTGCTGTTGGCTGCATTTTTTTACCACCCCTTTCTTTTTGAACCAGAAAAGCTTGTCCCTTTTATATAGTAAGTATCTCTTTTTTTTAAAAAAAAAAACGTTTGTTTTTAATCCTGCGACGTTTATTTAAGATATAATTCGTTTCGCGTAATTAAGCAACTTTTTTCCGAAAAAGAATATTTTCGTACATAATAAATAACTTTTAGTTAAAAGATAAACCGATTTAGTTATTTTAGTTAACGAACTACCTTGTTAATTTCGAATCTTCTTTTGTAAATAACGTAATTGCCGCGTTACTTTCTTAATATTTTTAAGGGTTTTCGCGGGCGAGGAACGAATGGAACCGGCAAAGGCCAGCGGGAAAACGGTCCGCGTAAACATAATTAAAGGAACCTCCAATTCGGAAAGAACGTTATTGGGATCGAATGGAATAAAACTAGCTTTTACGAATCTAGATTTGATATTATTGGATGTTATGGTAGCTTGGAATGCATTATAGAAGCTGGTAAGGAAATCTTTTTTTTGGTAATATAGGTATAATGGCGTTGTATTAAGTCTTTGATATAACGTGAATAAGTGCGTTTTAAAAAGAAAAACAAGATATATCAAAAGATTAAAGCTGATACGAAAAATGCGCGGGTATATAAAGCGTAATAATATTATTGTTAGCGCAATATTTTTCGAATTCCATCGAATAATGGCTTTTATAGCCGTTGAAAATAAAGAAACGTTTAAAACCTTTCGTACGCGTCCGAATATGCTTATCAAAATACTGGATCTATTCGAAACCCAATTTATTTGTTGTCCAGCCATTATTACTTAGTACGGTTTTCTAATCGACTGTTAGCAGTAAGTTATCGCGGTATTAAAACTTAGGATAATTTTTCTCGGCTATAATAACAAATAGCGGTATAGCTTAATCTTAGAAATTAACAGCCTAAATAACTATAACCTATTTTTTATTCCCTTATTACGCTTATCTAAATTTTCCACGTCTTTCGGTACTGGTAATTACCATGCCCGTTACCATAAAAAACCCCATCAAAAATTCAGTCTCGTCGAAGTTGTAAATATCCTTTTTTGCGATACCGTATTTCGCGATTGTAGCCCGAATAAGCTCGAACTATTTACGAAATGTTTTTAAATTCTTGCATAAAACCCGTTAATAATCGATCTTCCGATTTAAACGCGTCTAAAGTTTTTTTTCCCGTTTAACAAATTTCGACGCCCAGTTAATTCCGACGCGTTCTGTAACGCGTTAAACAAGCTATAGATTGGCCATATCTTCAATATGATAAAGCCGGACAGGAAACGTTCGCGTATCTAAGTCGAGGATTCGGTCGACAATGGATTTTTCTTCGGTCGGCGTCAATTTGCGTAAATTGGGGATAATGTCGGTTCGAGCGCATCTACCGCTGAATTGCGTTTCTATGGTAGAATATAGGACTTTATAGATAAAACTAAGCTTTCTGTAACTAAGTTTCGGGTTTCGTTTTTTAACCTGAATAGCTGAGTTCATTCTAGCAGCTTTTATAAGGCGCTTTATGTTGTAGTTGTTGAGAATTAAGCGATTGAAATAAAATGGTTAGAATATTGGAAAAAGTGTCCCGCGAGGTGGTGTGGGACGTTATCGGAATTATCAATAGCTAAGTCCTTTCCGAAGCCGATCTAGATCGCTTTTTGTTAAGAATTCCTGCGTTACTTTACGCTCTATCTAGCTTGCCATGATTCTTTCGTAAAGCTCGTCTTCCTTCTTGATAGATTTTAACCATTACGTAATTTTTTCCATTTTTAAAAGCTTAACGAATTTTTTATGCGCGTTACTTATAAGCGATTTCGTTAAACCGTTAACTACTATGCCGTTCGTTTCCTGCTACCTAACCCGTACGTTTCCTTATAAATACTCCTATCTTAACTAATAATCATACACCTCGACGTACTTTTACTTCGTTACCAACTTCAGGGAATCTTTTATAAGTAACTTAAGAGTCTGCTTGTTATTACAATCCATTATAAAAAAGTGATCAAGTTCTAAGGTTAATACTTTTAGTAATCGATTTAAAAATAACCCTTCCTTAACTATTTGGCTCAAAGCTAACAACTTTACTTCAGTTATACTCGTAATAATTATATCTTGTTTATTCGCTTTTTATAATACGGTTCCTCCGAATAGCGATATTACGAACCTTTAAAAACTTTTTCGATCGACTGCATTATCAACGAACGAAGCGTTACTTATATACACACATCGATCAATTGAATCCGTGCGCCTACATATTTCTCAACAAAATATACACGTTTCGCTTCGACTGTAATTATAAAAAGAAAATTGAAAAAACTAAAGAAAAATCTTTCTAATATATAGTTTTACTTAATAAATATATACTTGAAATAATATTTTAAGTTTCGGAATTAATAGTAAAATTATCATCGATCAAAGTTTGATATAAGTATTATTACATAGAACTTTAAGCTTTTTCTATGTTAAATATTATTATACGGTAATAATCTAGCTATCAATCGAAAATACTATAGGTAAAAAGAAAGTTAATGTTAAAAATAAATAGAGTACGTAATAATGAATATAAAGAAATTATCTAGATATTTTTAGTATTTTCTTTTTAATTGTTATAATAAAGTAAAAAGGGTATGTTTTGGTGGGAAATAGGTGGGCGCACGGATTCAATTGATCGATGCGTGTACACTATCGCCTAAACGTTCCCGTTATCTTTATACCGAATCGAAAAACTACGAGTGTAATATAAATAACGAATCATTCTATTAACAGTTTTGTAATAAACGTTTAACGGGTTATAATTAAAACGTAACAATTACCAAACAGCAAACGCAACGTTAGGGCGTATGGATATAACAGCGAAAAAAATCGAGCCGATCTTTTTCTAATATAACTTTCGTTACTTATTCGTCGCCTTTCCTTCGAACGGAAAAATTTTGTACTAGTCCATGGAAATACGAAGAATTCGTCCTAATATATCGATTTAATATTAAGCTACCACCTTTTCGATATACGACTTTTATAACAGCTAAATAAATCGATCGTTTCTTCGGCGCAAAATATAAATTCCTAGGAACTATTTAAATTTTCTTAGTTCGTTTATTCTAAACCGTTTCTTCAGATAGCAATTATTTCCTTCGCTTCCTTCAATTTTTTTCTTCCTGTACCCTAATACGATATCGTCTACGAAGAAAAATACCAGTATATTACCCTTCATCATTATATAAAGCTTTTAAGAAACCTTTTTAAAGCTCAAGTTTTTAAAGGCGTTTATAAACGTTTTCTGTTATAGAAAGAGTAATTTCCGTAAGCCATATAAAGTTTTTTTAAGCTTAAGTACCTTTTTGTTTTTTCGTAAACTCTAAAGGTATTTTTATAAAAACTTTCTTATTTAAATCGTTATAAACGAAAACGTTAATAACGTTTAACTGCATAAACTTTAAGCCGAATTTAGCAGTTATTGCTAGGATAAATTTTAACGTTATTCCTGTTAACGTTATTGCTTTTATAAGTAAATTTCCAACTTTCTATTAATTTTCGCACATTATTAGCTTAACTTTACATTTTTAAAGCATTTCATACTTATCGAACTTATAGGTAAATATTCATTTACAGTAAAGTACTTAATAACTTATAAGTAATTTCGTAATCACCTTTTCTTACGACCTAAAAAAGTTATGCTATCGAAGGTAAACCTTCTACGCTACTTGGAACTGCTGCTTTATCGGGTGATTCGATAGCTTACGTACGTTTTTAAATAATTCCGTTAAGTCCTTTCGATAAAGATATTTTTCTTTTTCCAGCAGCGAACGCTTCTATCTAAAAGCTTGCGATCTTCTAATCGCGGAAACTATAAAACCTTTCCTTCTTTTGCAGAATTCGTAATTCGTCCTTATACTGTAAAGCTTTTTCCATGTTTTCCACTTACTAATCAAACTATCTAACCGTCAAGCCGACGTTATTAACGTACTGGATTCCTTTTGCTGGTTTAAATAGTTATAGGAAGTTATCCTAGCCTACTTTTTTAAGGTTTATTTTGTAACTTACAACGATTTCGTCTTAAATGCTTTCTTCCTTTAGTTACTATTCATCCGAAAAGGCGTTAATCTTATCCTCGTTTCCTATAATTTCCATTTCCGAATCGTTTTTTTTAAAGGTTACCTTATTAACTGCTAGTTCTTTAGGTAATTATACCTTCGCAACTAAGTTTTCAAGGTTTTTAATCATCTCTTCCGAACGCTCCAACGCATCTTTCCTGCTAAAAAACTCTATTTTGTTAAAAATTACAATCTTTTATTTTAATTACCTTCTCGAGTTCCGGTACCCATACCCTATATATATTCGTGGAGTTATACCCTATAAAGTACTCGATATATGCTTTAAGGTCTAACTCCTGCAACTTACTTAGCTTGTAATTCGGGTTAAACTTTAATACGTAACACCTGCAACTATAAACCTTAAAATAAGCTAACTAAAAGTTCCTAAAACCCAATATCCTATCTCTTTTAACCATGTAAATATATACAACTTCGTATAAGGTCTTCTACTTCAGGGCAGCTATTAAGATCATATTATAAAAGTAAGCAGCGCAACTAATATGCTTTTTCTATAGGTTATGCGGCAATTTCGACCCGATCCTTATCGCGCGTACCTTCTTTATTACCATACCTCCCGAACGTTTTATACCTCCATTTTAAGTGTACGTATACGGAATAAAAGAGTTCAACAAAAATTTCTTCTAAACGTAGCTATTTAACTAACGAATTACGAACGAATTCCATAGCTTCGCAAATAAACTTTACTCGAAACCCAAGATGGCTTTTAATCTAACTTATATAATCCTTTAGGATACGTAAGTTTTCATCCTTTTTTTTTTGCTGTTATGTAGAAATACACTGTTGCCCAATATAAAGCTTCGCAAAAAATCGTTAATATTGAAATGGTGCAGGGTGCCGGGCCAGGGGGCATAGCTTGGCCGATCAGTTAGTCAGCTCCACATGTGTATTTCTAGGAGCTCTTTCCGCCGGGCGCAACTCCGAAACCGTTCATCATCTTTTATCGTTCATTTTAACACATACTTATGTCTATTCTAGAGTCTGGTTCAACACGGACCCAAATACAGTGTTTTTGTTTGCCTTTATTACCGCTACACTCGGCTATTCTATTGTGACGCCGCTTCAAAGATGCTTTGATCGGAACTGAATCTCCCCGTCCCAATTCAAATAGCTGCCAAGGAGAGGATACTGGCTCTTGTTAGCTGCCGACGGACCTCGATCTCCGATTAACAAGTCGGAAAGAACGGAAAGGATAAAGTTTTGATTAAATGCATCTGGATTCGAATACGATTACGACAATGGTTACGGATACGATAACTTAAACGGTATGCAATTAACAATTACGAATATAATAAAGACGTAATTCTTCATACGATTAATAAAAAAAAGCTGTTAAATTAAGGCCTTATTACGAAAACAGCTTTATTCGGACGACGGTAAAGGAATACGAACGCGTACAGGTAACCGGCTTTAAAACATGGATTAATTACCTAAATTCTGGACCGATTGCGCAATTTAGAATATTATATGCATTAATAAGAAAATTGTAATAAGATAAAATATAAGATTTGATTAATAAAGGTTAAAGAAACCAAAATTGTGTCGTTGGCGACGTGGCTATTAGGATTTGGACTAATTAAAACAAGTATAGCAACGATATGATTAACGATATAAACAGGATAACGAATACGAATAGAAAAAGGAATAAGGTTATAAAGTTATATATTTTGCATACGAAAAGAAAATATCGAAAAAGGAATAACGTTTTTTAATATAATGCAGGAATTAAAAAAAAAAACGTCATAAAATATATTTTAGACTTTTTTTAGCGCTAATCGGATAATACCCAATTTGGTTATTTTTAAGCGGTATTATTTAGGATTTACTTCTTTTATTAAGCTTAAATATTATAACGTTTAAGTTGGTAATAGAAATATTAATTAGTAAGTTAAAAAAGATACGATTAGATAATTAGCGATGCAGCGCTAATTAGGATAAAGCTATTCGAACAGATAAAAAAAAAGGAGGTTATTTGCTTTTTAAAGCCGAAAAAAAGGAAAAGTATACCTAAAATAATTATTACGGACAGTTATTTACCTTATGCTTAAATATATTCCGTTTGGAACAGCATTTTAAAACCTAAATAATTTAAGGATTAGCAGTATTAATTAATTTGAAATAAGTTTTAGCAGGTTTTCCAAAAGCTTATTAAAACTTTTTGAAATTGCTATTTAGGTTTATTTATAATACGGATTACTGTTAATACCGAATTTCCTTAGCTTTACGAAAAATCAAAATGCTGCTTTAAATACGACTGCTTAATACCTATTAACGGAAAACCCTTACAATAGTAAATTTAACAAAACTAAACCTTAAAGTATTAACAATCCGATTAAATTTTTAAAGTTAATTAAGACTACGATTACCTAAATAAACTTTAAAATCGTTATTAATGTACCGCAAGAAGGAAAGATTATATTAACACAAAACCCGGAATTATTTACAAAACTGGAAATACTTATACCGGACGTTACATCTTTTAAACTTATTAATCAATTTAATTACGATTTCCGTGCTAACATCATAAATGAGCTTTCGTTTTTTATAGTTTTTCCGGATTTATCGGCTTTTCCGGACCTTCGCTTTTTAAGAATTGGAATTACCGATTAGCTTAAAGCAATTAATAAATTATTTACAAAATACAAGCTTAAAAAATTTAAGATAATGGCCGAATTACTTTATTAAACCGACAGTCCCTTTATAAAAAACCGGGTTAAAGCTGTACTTAATAACGTAACTTAATAAAACGGAGCGTTCAAACGTATTCTTAAAACCTTTAAGTTATAGAACTTAAAGCAAATTCGAACCTGTGACGGCTATGGGCTTAACCAACTATTAAACCTAGTCGTACGATTTATGTTAGCAGTCGTATCGTAGGAATTTAAGCAATGAAGCGATAGTTACGTCTGGTAATAACAGATGTAAATTTGGGTAATTAATTGTTAGTTGCAAGCTGGTGCTATCTAGACTATAGGAAATAATAAGCGTATATATACTTTTATTGGTTCGACCGGTTCGAACCGGCTTGATTTTTTTTGGTAGTCGAGCTCCTTCGAATCCATCGAGCCGTTCCCTCGGCTCGACTAACTCGAAATACTGACGCTAATTAAACGCTGCGAGCCCATCGAGCCAGTTACGTGACCTTGGAACCTATATCGGAGATGCGTCCCATAATCTCCGACGGTTTATTAATCGAGCTAAGGCCTTTAGCCATAACACGATCTTTTTCCTTTCAGAATTTTTGCCTTTAAAGATTAATTTATTTGTCGTATTTGTTTGGTAAGTAACTTTCCCTTTTCTATATCACTTTTTCTATTATTTAACCGCCATATTAGGTCGTATCGAAAAATAAAAATCCCGTAAGCGTAATAACGCTTTGGTTTTATCCAAAACAATTTATACCCTTGGTTTTAACATGTCCGCGTTTTCTTGTTCGCGCTGCAAATTTGAAAGAAAGATTTGTAAAGCTTATTCTAATTCTGGAAAGTACGTTCGTTATACCGAATACAGTAGTCTTTGTAACTTATTCGGACCTTCCAAAGCCGAACATAACCGGTTAGTTGTTGAAAAGGATCGTTTCGAACTTTAAAAATGTTTTGCTAAGGAAAAACTTCTTCGGGTTTAACAACAATTAAATAAGTTATTCGGTTGCTTAGGTCGTTTGCGAAGTTAAAAGAAACTTTTACGTAAACGTAGGATCGAAATGCTACGTAAAGGTATTAAAGGTACGGAAGCGATAAAGGAATTCGAACGTCTGGAACGAAAGCAACAGCAGCTAGAAGTTAAGGTTGCGTTAGCGCAAACCTTCCTGCCTGCCGATTAGCCTCCCCTAGGTAATCTAGATTGGAGTACTTTTAACCCTAGCGTTTCCGGCGTTGCTAGTGAAAGTTTTTTAAAAGGCGTTAGGCGTTTATAAGGTTTTTTGCGGGTTCCCAGGTATTTTCGGAGTTTAAGTAATTTTTTTGTTTAACTAGGTACTCCGTAAGTCCCTTTTTTTTGCGTATATCCAGTATTTTTTCTGTTTCGTAAATTAATGTATCCTCCATAACTTCCTTATCCTGATTCTGTTTTATATTAACTTTAATTGTATTTGCTGCTAATTCCAATAAGGAATTATGAAAGACTGGATAGAGCTTGATCTTCGGCGGTAGCTCCAATTTATAGTTGTTTTCTGAAATTTTCTTAGCGATTTTGTATAGGCCGATGTATTTGAAATCGAGCTTTTTGTTTAGCCTTTTGGTTTAGATATTTTTAGTGGCTAGGTAAACCATTCCCTTTTCCGAAAAAGTTGGTTTTTTTAACCTTTTTTGGTTGTAGTATTTGTTTATCTGGTTACGTACGAAACTGAGTTTTGATTTCATTTTTACGTGTAGCTGTTTCAGCTGTTTTGAAGTGAGAATTGCCTTGACGTTAGCTGGTCTATCCTTATGTAAATCTCGATAGACTTTAGGTGTAAATCTAAAATTAGTAGTTGCTGGCGTCGTTTTGATGCTTTTATGGTAGTTAGTGTTATAAGTTAGCTGCGTAACTGGTAACCTTTTAACTTAGTTGTTTTGTTCGTAGTTAATATAGTACCGTAGATACGTTTTTATCGTTTAGTTAATTCTTTTTGTTTGTCCGTTTGTTTAAGGTTTAAATGCGCTAGATAATTTGTGATTTAATCCAAGTTAAGTTATTAGTTTTTGCTAGAATTTCGAAGTAAAGGTGGTGTCTTTATCCGCAACAATTTCCGTTGGAAATCTGTAAGTACCTAGAATATGTTTAAGGAAAATATATCCAAGTTGTTTTATATCGGTGTTGTTTTATATCGGTATCCTTATTATAGGATAAAAAATATGAAAATTTCGTGAATCGATTAACAATTACGAAGATGTTGTCGTAATGTACTTTTGTAGCTGGATTTTTTGATAAAGAAAGTTTGGTAATAAAGTTAAATGTAATCGAATCCTATGGTCGTTCGGCGACTGGTAAATATTATAATTTTCCGTAAGGCTTATGTCGTCGTGCCTTTGCTTTGGCGTAGATATCGTATTGCCGTATAACCTTTTGTACTGTAGTTTTTATTTTAGGAAAGTAATATGTCCGTTGTAAGCGTTTTAGGGTTTTATGGATCCTTAGGTGTTTATGTATAGGGTGTTCGTGTATATCCCGTATCAGATTCTTTTATAGGTTTTCGGATATTTATATTTTGTTTGTTTAGTGCTTTGTTAGTTGATTGGCATTGTATTGTTGGATGCGTTGATGTATATCAGCTGATATCGCTCGTATCGCAGTAATTCGTCGCTGTTTTAGGTATCTTTCGGATGTGATATCGAAGATTGTCTACTGTACTTTAACCTTAGGTTTTTCTAGGTTAGGTCGTTTGTTAAATGCGTTTGTTCTGCCATTTTTTGATCTTTTTCGATGGATAATAACGTAATTGAATGCAGAAAGGCTTTTTGCGTAACGTAATTGTTTTCCGACAAGTTTTTACGTCGTAAAGAAATGGGTAATGTTTTTGTGATCCGTATATACCTTAATTTGGTACATGTTGCCTTTAAGGTAATGCTTAAATTCCTTAAAGGCGTTAACGATAATTAGGAACTTTTTATCGTAAATGGAGTAATTTAATTCGGCTTTATGTAGCTTGTAGAAATAAAACGTAACTGGGTAAAGTTTTCCTTAATTGTTTCGATATTTAATTACAGCTTTTAAAGCATAATCCGAAGTATCGGTTTTTAACTTAACTGGTCGCTTTGGGTCGTACATGATTAATACTGGTTTGTTAGTAAGGGCGTTTTTGATTTGCTGGAAAACTGTTTCCTTTTTTAAAGTCCATTTAAATAGTTTATTTTTTTTAGTAAGTTCCGTTAATGGCATGGCTATTTTGTTAAAATTACGTATAAATTGTCGGTAATAATTAACGAATTTAAGGAATGCTTATATTTTTTTATCGTTAATAGGTTATGTTTAATCCTTAATTGTTAATAGCTTTTTGGAGTTTATACGAATTTGTTCTGGCGTAATAATATGTTTTAAGAATTCGATTTTTTGTTTGTAAAAATGGTTCTTTTTGGTATTAACCAAAGGTTTGGCGTTTTGTAGTATCTGTAAAACCTCATAAATATGTTCTTCGTATTTTTCTTTCGTTTCCGAGTAAATAAAAATGTCGTCGAGGTAGCAAATAACAAAAATATCTAGGGATTTTTTTAGTACATGATTTATTATTCGTTAAAAGGTTGCTGGTACGTTAGTTAATCCTATAGGGGTAATTAGGTATTCGTATAAGCCGTATTTCGTCTTGAAAACTGTTTTTTATTCGTATTTTTTTTTAATCCGAATTATGTTGTAGCCATTTCGAAAATCGATAGTTGTAAACCATTTTGTTCCGTGCAGGCAATTTTTCATTTTAGTAATTAGTGGTAACGGCGTTTTGTTTTTGACGATAATATCGTTAAGTTGTCGATAATCCATTATTAGTTAAAGCTTTCCACTTTTTTTCGGTACGAAGAATATAGGATATCCGGTTGGTAATTTGGAACGTTGAATTTATCCTTTTCGAAGCTTATTTTTAAGGTAATCGCGTAATATATATAATTCCGCGTAATTTAGGTTATAAATCGTATAAAAGACGCTATTTTTGCTATTTTTAAGGATTATTTCGTAATTTTATTTGTTATATTCTGGTAATTTGGTATTAAGTTTTTTACTAAATAATTTGTCGTACTTGTGGTACTGTAAAGGTACCTTAGTTATTTATTTTAGTAGCTTTTCGGGCGGTCGTTTTAAATCGTTATTTATTTACTTGAAATTTGCTTTAAGGTTAGCAATAATACGTCGTATTTTTCGATTATGCTCTTTTTTTTTAATATGTCGTATGTTTTTAGGTAATAAGGTTTTTGCCGTTTTTTTATGCTTATATTCGTTTACTTTATCGATTAAGTATTAGGATTTTCCGTCGTTTGGCTTATTGTTAGAAAATAAATTATAAATTATTTCGCAAATTTTCCAGTTAATAACCGGGTTATACTGTTTTAACCATGGCAAAACTAGGATTAAATCAACATACTTTATGGCGATAATGTCGAAATTAATAGTTTATCTTTTTCCTTCGATAAAGCTTTTAAGGTAATTAATTTTGTATCGAACCTATTTATTATCGTAATTAAATATTTACCTTTCGGCGTTTTCGATTTCGTAAAAATATTCCTTATTTTTTATAGTAGCTGTAATTCGCTAATTACTTTTGGGGCGATATAATTGCTTTTTGTTGCGCCGCAATCCACAAATGCGGTATATCGCTTGTTTTTAATTCGTACTTATATCGTTATAAGTTTTTTTCGTACTGTTCGCATCGCATTTAAAGCCCTTATAAGATATTATTGTTCACCTTTATTTTTGCCAACCTGAAGCCCTATTACAAGTAACTTGGGTCTTTTGGGCCGTTTTCGAATTGCTAAATTCTTTTTCTAAGTTTTTTATTTTCGTTTTAAATTTATTTTAATTGCTGCTCTTGTCGGCGTAGCGTTGCTGTTAAGTATTTTATTTGGTTTTGAAATGTTTTTTTGGTAATATATTTTAACTTTAGGATTTTCCAGCTTTAATTCGAAAAGAAGCGAATCTTTTCCTGTATAGCTAATCGCTTTTTTGGGTTTTTCGTAAAAGTTAGTTAAATCCGTAAATCGGTAATTATTTTCTGCCAGTATTATTTTATTTTTTTTAAATCATTTTTTTCTGCGTTTAATAATCGCACTATTCGTAATAGTATTAAGATTTATATACAGGGTAATATTTCTTTCTGGCTAGCTTTTGGTTACTGCCAGCTCGTCGATCTCTTCCATCGTTACGGCTTTTCGTATATAACAATATTATTTCTAATCCCTAGGATTATTTCCAGTTCGATTCTTAAAATCAAAGCCTTATCGCCATATACGTATAATTCGTCGCGCGATATATTCTTTCTCGTCCTCGTATACCTCGCACTACGGTCGTCGACAGCTAACCGCATAAAGCTTTCCGTACCGATCGGGTTCTCCTAGGCATAAGTTTTCGTCCCATTTTCGATACTTCTTTAACTATGCGTTAAGTATTAATTAGTTGTTTTTCTGTAGCCGTTTCTGTTGCGCGCGGGAAAGTAGCTTATCGTCGCTTAGCTCTTTCCATCTTTTATGCTCCTTTAGCTACTGGGTGACAATAAGTCCCGTAGTTCTAACTTCTTTAGCTTTTTTGGCTTCTGTCTAAGCTAGCTTTTTAGCTTTTTTCATTCCTTATCGCACCTTAGGTAAAGGGTTATCGTTATTTTTGGCGCGGATTATGTTAAGCGTTTTTCGATCGCCAGGTTCCTTTTTATGCTAGTTTTTAAAAACTGGAGCCCAATATACCTTTTTCAGATTTCTGCATTTTAGCGTAATATGTCCGGACTTACCGCAGTTATAGCTGGTAAAGAACTTTTTATTTTTTAATTAAATAGCCCTTAATTTTATAAGTTTTAATTAAGTTTTATAGGAAGTGGAAAACGTAAAGCGCTTTCGACCTTAGTTAACTTTTTGGAATTTAATTTGTAAGGCGAACTCTTTACGTCGTTTTTGTCGTAGTTCAAACTGTCGATTGTCGATTTTTATAGCCTTAACGATATATTTATCGAATACGCTAAGTCGTTCGATTTTAATGATTTCGTCCTTAATATCGTCCTTTAATCCCTTATAGAAAATATCGATTCAGGTATCGTCTTCGTCGTCGACCCATCCTGCCTTAAATATAAAATTCTTAAATTCGACGACGTATTTAAAAGATGGTTCCTTTTGTTTAAGCCGTAGAAGGTCCTAAATAGCTTTTCGTTTTGCGTCCGGGTTGTCGAAATTATCCTTAAGTTTTTGTTCGAAATTAACGTAATTTTCGAAAATCTTTTTAGTAACCGTTTTCTAATTGTTTTCCGCATTTTCCACGTAATTTCGTAACGTAAATTCAAATTAATTCAAAACGTCCCTTTTTAGGAACTCTGCTATAATAAGGATTTTATCGGCGTTACTTTCGATCCTTTCTAATCGTAAATATACTTTGGCCTAAGTTAGGAAACTTTAACGTTTTTTATGCTATCGTAAGGTTCGGATTTTTTAACTTTAAGTTTTAAAGTAACGGTTGCTAACATCGAATCGACTAGGGCGGCAGCTTAAATAATAAGCTGTTGGATATAGGCCTTAAGTTATTAAACGCGTTTTTGCAGCTGCTGGGTAAAGGTAGGAACGGTAACTTCGGTACTGGTCGATATTTTGATAATGTTAAATATTGCTTAAAATCTAACGGTATTACTAAATAAAAGTTTACAACGTATAACGGCTATAAGTTTAACTAATTATTAAACTTAATCGTACGGTTTATGTTAACAATAATATCGTAAGAATTTAAGTAATAAAACGATAATTACGTTTGGTAATAATAAATGTAAATCTGGGTAATTAATTGTTAATTGCAAGCTGGTACTATCTAGGCTATAGGAAATAATGAGCGTATATATACTTTTATTAGTTCGACCGGCTCGAACCGGCTTGATCCTCTTTTTGGTGGTCGAGCTCCTTCGAATCCATCGAGCCGTTCCCTCGGCTCGACTGGCTCGAAGTACTGACGCCAATTAAACGCTGCGAGCCCATCGAGCCAGTTACGTGACCTTGGAACCCACATCGGAGATGCGTCCCACAACCTCCGACCGTCTATCAATCGAGCCAAGGCCTTTGGCCATAACAGAACCGCCAAGGATCGATTAAGGATTTTAACGAAACAAACTTAACGCGATATCTCTAATCATGTTTATAAGTATTATCTGGAACATGCTGTTAAGATAAAAAATATCTTGGAAAAAGCTAAGCAAAAAGGTAAAATAGTTACTAAAAACGAATATATTAAAAGCTTACTAAAAAAGTTATTTGCTAGTTATTTCGAAAGAATTTTCAACAATTCGTCCATAAAGCTAACGAACCTATACGTAGCCAGCTACGACAATATTTCGACATTAATCAAAAACTAAGCCTTAAATAAGGTAAAATTTCTTAAACATAAAGGATGTAAGCGATACCAAGGAGGTATCCGTTTCGTCATTAATTAAAAAAAAAAAAGAAACGGTCCTACCCGACTTAGTAACCCAAGCAACAACGACTAAAAAGCCCTTAACCGCGACCAAAAGCATTCAACCGTATTAATTAAGTATCAAAAATTACGAATACTCTATAAAACCTAAAAATGGCACAAGTTCGATAAATCTAAAATTTAAAAGCTTTCAAAAAAAAAAAAAAAAAAAAGCGCAACTGAAAGGTAACCCGGATATTATAATATTACGCTTTGCCAAAATAAAAGACACCTTAGCATATAATTATAGTGCTAACCCTTCGATTAATGTAATTAATTTCCAACCAGATAAATACATTCGATTAAACCTTTACCGTAAACGAAGTAATTACCGAAATCGAAAAAACTACTGTAAAAGTTATCAAGATTAAGGTACTTGTTAATTCTGCCTAAAGCCAAAACATATTATATAAAAGTGCCGTTTGTTTGTTAATATGGAAACTATAGAATTGGTTTTACTCGCCGACGACGGATATATCATTTTTTTTTTGGATCCCCGGAAAACAAAGTAACGTTAGGCATAATTTAATTTCCTTAATTTTTGAAAAGTTAGGCAATCGAATAGCAAATTCCAATTTGGAAAAAAATCTCAAAATAGATCTATGGTTTACTAGTATTCCTTGCCCGATTTAAGGAAAAGATGCGATATTTTAATCGGCGCGACGACAATTTCAGGGGTATAAATAGCTAATTAACCAGCCTTAACCCGGATATTAATAATTTAACTAAACCTTAAAAGCATATTACGATTTTAAAACCAAACCGATAAAAACCCGATATTAATCAAAATAGGGTAACCGAGATTAACATAACCCATTTCGTCGACCATGACGGAAAGCCATTTTATAAAGAGGTACCGTTACGTAAATTGCTATAAAGTGACCTCGTCGAAAGCAAAGGTACCCGGCATCTAGAGGAAATTAAAGCTCTGGAGATCGACGACTTTAATCAGCCGATTATGCTTACTAACGTTATAATAGCTAAGCGTTCTAAAGATAAAAAAAAGGAATCTGGTAGCATAAAAAGGAATAAAACCGAGTACGAAATTAATAACAACGAATTAATATATAAAGAACACTTGTTCCATAATATAGAAGTCGGCGCTTAGATAAATAATACCTCTTAAATAAATGCCAGTACTTTTTAAACAGACGATGTTACCCAAACGGATAACACCCTTACTTATAGAGGCTTAATCGATAAGGATGTAATCAAATTCTGGAAAAAGAAGATCCGGGAAAACTTTAAGAGGAAGTTTAAAATTATTTGGTCCGAATTAATCGAGGTTTGCCCAAATTTCGGAAAGGTTTTTTAAAAATTTTATAACCGTTAAAACTTTGGAAGCATTTAATTGCAAAAATAAGGAAATAATTAAAATGACCGAAGCCGAAGTACGAGGATTAAAAGTTCCAGAAATAAGAAAACTTCTTAGGATCTTTACTATGGATATCGGTTATAAAGCAGAAAGCCAAAAGGAAGCTAAAGTTTTGTCGATATAATAATACAATCCAGTTAAATATATTACCCCTTTGTTTAAACTAGTAGTTAAAGTAGGCTACGGAAATAGCGAGGACTTAATTAGTAAAGTTATCAATATTAAAGCCGAATCGAACGTTATAATCGCGTTATACGTTAAACGATATGGATTAGCCATACGATAAACCCGCGTATCGTTCTTAGGCTTTAATTCTTAAAAAAGGACTTTATTCGAAAGTATTATCGAAGCTCCTGTTTAGCTAACTGGCCGATTAATTACCACTCCTTTGTTTGTCGTTAATAACTATTACGCCGTATAGCCATTAATCCTGGAATTTAACTTTATGGCTAAATCGAAGATAACGCTTAATATAAACCCGGACGTAATAAAAAAACCCTAAAGTTCAGCTCGTCGAAAATTATTATTTCTTTAATCCTTGCAAAACGAGTTACGTGCAGTATTCGTATTAACGAAAAGCCTAAAAAAAAGCAGCCGGTAAAACAGTAAGCCGCTTTACTAGCGAAAGCAAGCTTACGAACGAAGGGATAAATAAGCAAGCTATAGGCCTTTATATCATTTCGGTTAATAATATTTACATTAATTAAAACGCGAAAATTATGTAAAAGTTATTAATAACAACCTAAAACCCGGAAAGAATATTTTAAGCCAGTTTAGCAACGAAAAATTAACGTATGCTTTATATAAAATATTATAGAACGAAATATAATAAAAGATTAATAATAATCGAACCGTTCAGATTAATACGATATACAAACCTAAATAAAAGAAAAATAATCCCTGTCGACGATGCACCCTTTAATGAATTAGTACCTCCTAAAAACCCGAATTAAAAGACCAAAAAACTCGAAGGTTTAGCAAGTTATTAATCAGGATAACGAAAAGTTTATTAAACCTACCATACCTTTAGCTACTTTATTTCCTAAATTTACCACTATGCCCCAAGAAATCCGACTTACAAAGGAACGCGCCGACGAAGTTCTTAATTAGTTAAGAAACAAGTTTACCCGCGCAAAAGAAGCCTTTTTCAAAAAGATACTTTTTCGTAAAAAAGCTACCTTAACCTAGAATTAGAAAAAATATAGCAAAATTAAATCAAATGTCGCACCAGATTATAAGACTCGAATAATCCTTTACAAAGCGTGATAAGCCAAGAGCATAACAATGCCAGCAAGCATCAAAAACAAACTAATCGAAATATTACGAATACGTATTTAACGAAGTATCCTCTAACAGTTTTATGCTACATATAGGAATACTTAGTTTCTAATCGAAAAAAAGGATGGTAATTTCCGACTAATCAATTCAGCAACCAAATTAAATGCTGTTACTTTGCGAAATGCCTTTATGCCGGACAACTACGACAACTTCTCCGCGGATTTTGCCATATGCTCCTTAATTACCCTAGTAAACTTTTTCTTAAGTTACGATCAGGTTACTTTGGCTCCAGCTAGCAAAGATCTTACCATTTTCGTAATATCGTTAGAACTTTTAAGGTATATTATTATACCTTAAGCGTTTACCAACTTTATAGCTCATTTCTGCCGTATAGTTAGGAGGATTTTAGACGATCTGATGCCCGATATAACCCGGCTATTCGTCGATAACGTTAAGATTAAAGGCTCGAAAACGAGATATAACGATAAGGAAATTTTTCCAGGAATTCGGCGATTCGTTTATAAGCATATCGTCAACATAGATAAGATCTTTTTTAACTGCAAGCTTGCTGGTACGACGATTAGTATAAAAAAGTTTTAATAATATTAAAAAACAACCGTTATAATCGGATTTATCTGCGGAACGAATGGGCGGCGACCAGATACAGCCAAGGTAAAAAAGATCTTAAAGATCGAGCTATATAAGAACGTTTCGGGGATTAAAGCTTTTTTAAACATTATCGTTTATTATCGAATATTTATTACGTATTTCGCCATTTAGATAAAGCTTTTTATACGTTTATTCCGGAGGAATCAATCTTTTATTTGGGGCCCCGATTAAAGCCGCGTAATGGAAAGCGTTAAAAAAGTAATTATTACTACTTCCACTTTGATTATTTTGAATTACAGCTTTAATGCCGGAAAAATTATTATAAGGACAAACGCGAATAAAGAAAGATTTAAAGGTATTTTCGCTTAATTAATTAATAAAGTGGAATATCTCGCGCGTTTTAAAAGTGGTACCTGAAAAGGTGCTAAGTTGAATTATGACGCTGGTAAACTGGAATATCGAATTGTTTTTAAGATTTTAAGAAAATTCCGGAACTATATTTATAAAGTCCGATTCGTATTAAAAACTAACGTTAAGATGTTAATAGCTTAAATTAATAATTCCTTAAGCTTTTTGCCTAGTACTGTAATTATTCGTTAAGTTACCTAGATAAAAATGTTCGATTTCGAAATTAAACATATTTCCGGCAAGAAAAATATAGCAGCGGACGGTTTATTTCGAAAGTTACTTAAAACTTTTAACGTATTAAACGATTAATAAAAGGGAAAAATCGATAACTTTATTAATATCCAGCTTAATATTATTTAACTTAATCTTATTTTAACTGGTATAACCTTTATATTTATTGATACGGATCGGCGATAAGGACCTTTTATTGGGAATTAATTTAAGGAATCGCAAAAGTACGTTAGGTTTCTGATAATACTGGATTTTCCTAATCGGTTCGATAATGCTTCAAGGAAAAAGGAAAAATGTTTTTAAATCCGAAACGTTAAATTACTTTATTTAGGACGGTATTTTTTGGCGTAAGGCAAATAAAAGGTACGGCAGCCGGCGAGTGGTTGATACCGAGCAAAAACGATTTGCGGTAATTACGTAATATTATAAGGATTATGGCCATAAAGGACGAAATTCGACCTATCGTCGCATAGCAGCTTTATATTATTAACGTAGTATATTTGGCCATGTTCGGAAGGCAGTATTTACGTATATTAAATGCCAAAAAGTAGCCGATCGACGCTTCGAAAAAGGCCATAGATTTTCGCAGCCGATTAACATAGCTATTATTTAGGTGATCGATATTCAGTTTATGCCCAATAACGATGGTTACAAAGCTACGGTCGAAACTAAATTGTTATAAAAACAGGGGTTTTTGTCTAAAAGAGGCCAAGTTCTTGGAGGTTAGCGCGGATGCGGCTGAACCTCGGACCAAAAGGAGGCTTGGCCCCCGAAGTGATCTAGTTGATTTAAGTGATCTGCTAGATCACTTAGATTACATAGATCCGCGACATACTTATTATGGAAGGTTGGATATATAATAAATAAATCCTTATGTAAATAGCACTTACTTAGTTTTACACTTTTTAGCTATTAATCTAAGCCTTTAGTTAAAGGCGCCGTTTTCCGATTAAAGGAAAAATCCGTAAACCTTTTTAACGAACAAATTCCTAAATTATTTTTCGCATTATTGTTACCTGCAAATTAAGACTTTATTTCGGATACTGCTTATATTTCCAGGTGGATATATAATAAGTTCGTTACATTTTGATAATTCCTTAATTAATAACCGACGAATAATTTAAGGCCTAATTAAATATAAGCTTTTTTAAACGCAGTAAAAACGATATTATAGGACGACATTTAAAAAATAAATAATATATTCGATTACCGTTATTAATTAATAAGGAATTAGTAACTAAATTAAACGATTTACCACTTATTAAAGAAATTTTCTCCTTAATCGACAATATAACACCCCCCTTTACCCGATCTTAAAAAAAACCTTTTTCCTTTTAGCCTTTAAAATAGCCCGCCCCGGCAAAAGATATTATAAAAGTTTATAAATCTAAAACGGAAAAAAAGGAAAAAAACCGGCCGACGGAATAAAAGGACAAAAAAAGAAAATTTACAATTAACGAAAAATTAAATATTTTTGTAAAAAAAGTTAAAACCTTAAAGGAAAAAAATGCCAAATTTATCCGATAATAAAAATCTTCGACTTTACCTTTATTTAAAGCAAACAAAATTCGCGAAAATATTATTTTCCTTTCCAGTTACCATACAATGCCGGAAGTTAAAAGTTATAAACCAACCTTTTTAAAGCCTTATAATAAAACTACAAACGTAAAAAAATTCTTAATCTAGGCCAAACTTTATCTTAAATTTTATAAAAATTCTTTAACGAAGGATTATTAAAAAGTAATAACCATTTTTTAATTATTTACTGGAAAAGTTCTTTTATGGTTTAAACCTATTATAAACGATTACCTTATAAATTACTTTAACCAATTTTCCGACTTAATTAATTATGTTTTCGGTAACTATAAACATTTTAAGGAAAAAATACAAACTTTATTTAAGGATTCCGACCAAAAGCAGTATGCAATCGAATAATTACATTTCCTTCAATAAATTAAGTTAGCAGCCGAATATACGATTAAATTTAATCGTTTTATTTTAATTTTTAATTTCCCAGAAAGCGTATTATTTTATCTTTTTTATAACGGCCTAAAATCGCAAGTTAAAGATAAGATGTACAAAGTACCCAAAATTAGCCCTTTTTAGGATTACATTAATAAGATTATTATTGCCGATCGACGTACCTTCGAAAGGTACTTGGAGAAAAAAAGATTTAACAAAAGGAAAAATTACTAAGATTTAAATAGTAAGTCCCAAAAAGATAAAACCAAGGGCAGGACCCAAAAGGAAGTAAGTATTGCTTTAAAGGAGCCTAGGAAAGATAAGTTAAATGTTAAATGTTTCAATTGTGGCAGGAAAGGTTATTATAAAAGCGAATGTCGCTTTTTAGCAAAAAGGGATTCCAGAAAAGAAAGGATTCCTTAATACTAAAAAAAGGTTAAAATGGCCGAATAAGAATCAGATAACGAAAGTAAAGAAAAAAAGGAAATTAGTTCCATTTCCTTCCAGCGAGAATTTACCATTATAATGATATATTACGAACAGAATGGCGACTTAAAGTACGAACGTTACCAAATTTGTCAAAATCGAACAATTATAGCTTATAGATATTATTTAAAACAAGAAACTTCCAGAATAGCTATAAGGTTAAGATGCATTTGTTATTTGGATAAGTAACGGTACAGAATGTACGACAAATATAGCCAGTTACGCCTTAATACAGTAATATATAATCTAACATCCTTAAGGCCTAATAAGGCCACCAAGGTCAAAGAACTAACTTACTCCAGCATTACGGATTTAAAACTAATCCATAACTACGACTTGCTTTATTTTTCTGTATGTTACGATAATAACTATTTAACCCATTTCCGCGTTAAAGAAGATAATAACTATTGGCCCGGATGGGAAAAGGAAATACCTACCGAGCCAAACGATAAATGCAGATATATCGAAATTCCCAGATGGCCGGAATACCCCCGATCTTGCTACTTTTACCCCGAGTTAGCCTAAAGCCGAAAGGCCATTACCTAAAGATGCCTATGTTACGCCCTTATATTATGCATGATATACGAGATCTTGGATATGGAAGCCGACTTTTTAAAAATTTTACCCTTAAAACTAAAACGCTTTTAAATATCGGAAGTAAGAATTTCAAAATTAATTTGCCAAATTGGCAAAAAAAAGTGGTTTACTTGCATGGACGATAAGTATTCCAAGTATGCAGTTAAAAAAGCCTGAAAATGGAAATGCCTTTTAGCTAACAAAACTAATAAGTTAAAAAATTACGCAGGCCCTCGAAATTAAGGTGTCGAGGAGCCCCAACCTATAAAACCTTATACGAGGCAAAGATTGGATAGCGCAGTCAAATTGAAATTCCTTTTCAATATGGAAACAAAACATTCAAAGTTATAATCGACTTAAAAGCAAAAGAAAACTTTATTTTATTATTAATTGCAAAAAAATATCGGATTCCTTAAAGGTACAAACTAAAGTCGTATAAACTACTTACAGTCGATAAAAGCTTATTTAAGTATAAAAATAAACGAATTTTCAAAAAAACGGAAAAACTTTTAATATAAATTCAAGGATATTTAGAAAATATTAGGCTGGACGTAACCGACATTTCAAGATACGACATTATCCTTAAAATATCATAGCTTCGTTCCAGCAACCTTTATATTAACTGGAAAACCCAGAAACTTTCTTGGAACCGTTTTATTGTTTTTTCGAAATAAAAGTTCCGAAAAATCTGTTACCTAATCCGAAAAGCCAAAATAATGAACCTAACTGCTAAGGTACTTCCTAAGTACCAAAGGTTTAAAAAATTGTTTAAAGAATAAACCCGAAAAAAGTTACCTAATTACAATTAATAGGACCATAAAATCCTTATTAAAGAAGGATACCATTCAAAACTTTACCAGATTTACTATATAAACCCTGAAAAGGCCAAGGCCTTATGGAAAAGCTTATAACGAAACCTTGAACGTAGATATATACAGAAGTCAAAATCCCCTGCAGGATACCTTATTATGATAATACCTAAAATAAAAAATGGAAAGATCCGAATTAATAAAGATAGAAACCTTATATATCGAAAAATTTACGACTATCGACAGTTGAATAATATTACCATTAAAAATAGATACCCCCTTATTTTATGGATATTATAAAGGAAAATATCAGCAAAGCCAAATGGTTTACCGCGTTGGACCTACCGGACGGTTACTATTTGGTCCGAATAGCCAAAGGTGAAAAGTAGAAAACCGCCTTTAAAACAATTTACGGACTTTACGAATATAAGGTGATACCCTAGGGATTTACTAATACCCCTGCCAGTTTCCAACATATGTTAATAATTATCTTACGAAAATTTTTCGATAAATTCGTATTTGTTTACTTGGATAATATTTTTATTTACTTTAAGACCTTGGAAAAGCATAAGAAATATGTTACCCAAGTATTAAAAGCATTCGAAAAAGCGAACCTATTAGTTAATGCTGAAAAAAGCGTATGGCATACCCAGAAATTAAATTTTCTAAGCTTTACTATTACTTTAAAACAGATTCAGATCCAGGACTTTAAAATAAAGATAGTTAAGGATTAGCCGGTTCCCGATAAAGCGACCGTTACCGACGTCCGTCAATTTTTAGGATTTACGGGTTACGTACGCAGCTTAATTAAAAATTTTGGAAAAATAGCTAAACTTTTAACAAATCTTATTACCAAGAAATATATTAAAAAAAAATCGAATTCTTAAAAGAAGGTAAAAAAGCGAGGCAAATATTTAAAAACCAGATTACCAACGCTTTTATTATGAAATTACCCAACTATAACAAAAAGAAACGATTAAAAATTAACGTATTAAATAAAACCTTAAAAATAATCCTAAAATAATAAAAGGATAACGGAAAGTAGCATTTAGTAGCTTATTACTTTAAAGCCTTAAAAGATGCAAAGCTACGATACCCCATTTATAATAAAAAGTTATTAGTAATTATTATGATATTTAAAAAATAGGAACCTTACTTTAGTAAAACCAAGAAACCTTTTAACGTTTACTTTGATTATAAAAATTTTACCTATTTCATAACAACTTAAGATTTTAACAAACGGTATAAAAATTAAATAATTTTTCTGTTTAAGTTTAATTTTAAGATTTACCATATTAAGGGTAAGGAAAATATTTAGGCGGATATTTTAAGTAAAAAAGGAAATTACGACATTAAGGTCCCTAAATAACGTATACAAATGTTATAACCTATAAAGGAAAGTACCTTACAGCTATATAAAACATTAAAGAAATTTATTTCCGAACTTTTAGCCTAATTCAAAGTTTTTTATAATTTTAACGAACAGAAAAAAGTTAAACAATTAAAAGGACAGTCCAAGGATTAACTGTTATACCATGGAAAGATTTACGTCTTACGGGAAAAACAAAAACAATTTGTCAAAAAATTCTACGAAAATCCGCTATATAAACATTAAGGGGTTTTCAAAACGACCAAACGACTTTAGGAAAAGTACGATTTTCCGGAACTTAAAAAAATTATTAAACGAATAGTTAAAAACTGCAATATTTGCAACAAAGCTAAAACAGTTCGCTACAAACTATACGAATTGCTGCAACTTATAAAGATTCTAGATAAAATATGGAATACCATAACTTAAAACTTCATCACCGGTTTACCCCTATCCAAAGACCCCGTTACCGGAATCCAGTACGACGGAATGTAGGTAATCGTCGACAGACTCACTAAGTATAGGTACTTTTTACCCTTTAAAGGAAACATAACAGCAAAACAGTTAACTTACGTATTTATAAGATATTATTTCGATAAACATGGAATTCCAAAAAGAATTATTTCGGACAGAAACAAATTGTTTATTTTTAAATTTAGCACCAGCTTTTTTAAACAAATTAGCGCTAAACTTAAATTTTTTACGGCATATTACTTTTAAACCGATAAACAAATAAAACGGCTAAATTAAACTTTGGAATAATACCTAAAAAGTTATTTTAATTACCAGCAAGATAATTAGGTAAAATTACTTCTATTAATATAAATAGCTTATAATACATCCGTTAATAAAGATATAAGCATTTTACCTTACATAGCCGTATATAAACAAAACGCAAAAACCTAACGACCAAAGCAATTATTCGGTAAGGCTCCGAAAATTACCTTAATAGCTCCCAAAGCAAAAACGATAATGTCCAAAATCAAAACTATCCAAACCCGCCTTAAAATTAAACTACAATTTCTTTAATAACGGATAGCTTAATATTATAATAAAAAGAAAATTAAGAGACCAATTTTATTTAAAGAAAACAAGGTTTACCTATTACGCCAAAAACAAAACGCAACTTTAAATATTTTACAAATCAAAACCAAGAAACCCAGTAACAAACTTGATTTTAAAAAATTTGGTCCGTTTAAAATTAACGAGGTTATTTTTAGGACCAACTATCGATTGTTATTACCTAAGATAATAAAGATACATTTTATTTTCCACATTTCCTTGCTAAAACTAATACCTAAAAACGTCCCGCTGGAAACAAACTTAAAAATCGAGGGAAACATTAACGAATACGAAATCGAAAGAATACTGAACTTAAAAGTGGTTAATAACAAAACCCAGTACCTAATCAAATAAAAGGATTACCTACCTGAAGATAATATTTGGAAGCCCCTTAAGCACTTAACGAATGCGAAGAACTTGGTTAAGACGTTTTACCGCCAAAATCCTAACCGACCGTCTTTAACGCAGCCAAAGTCGCAGGCGACAACGGTCCAACCCCCAAATCCAATCCCTCGGCGCTCCAGTCGAAAGAAGCAAACGCCTCCAGGTTGGCGTTAATTTTAGAAGCAAGTTACGCTTGCTTTTCTTCCATACGACGCTGCTCCTTTTCCAGTTTCTTTTACTTTTCCAATTAATCCAACTTATAACCCTTTTTTAATATGGCAAAAGCCTTTTTTTTTCAAAACGTTTTGCTGGAAACGCAAACGTTTTAAACGACTAAGAAGTTCCATTAATTTGTCTTTCACTTTACGTTGCTCCTTTTATAACCGTTTTCGTTTTTCCCCAATTTTCACTAAGGAATTTATCTTTAGTACGTTACAGGCCGGACGCTAACGATAGGTACAACAACTGCAGCTTGAAAGGTTAATTACAAAAAAGCAGTCGGTTTTCCCAAAGTGGGTACAGTTCGAATAAAGGTTAACTTTGGAGCCGAACTTTTCAATATAATCCGCGCGGTTATTACGCGCCTTACGTTAATTAAATCGAAGTTTTTTTTTTCCTTTTTCTTTCTGAATACGGCCTATTATAATAAAATCAGCTAAGAAATCCCTATACTTTTTCCAATTACCAAAGGGGTTACTTACGGTTTTTATCTTTGGAACAAAGATCCTTGGAAAAAGGAAATGGTGTTACAAGAATAGGGGTTTTTGTCTGAAAAAGGCTAAATCCTTGGAGGTTAACGCGGATGCGGTTAAACCTCGGACCAAAAGGAAGCTTGGCCCCCGAAGTGATCTAGTTGATTTAAGTGATCTGCCAGATCACTTAAATTATATAGATCCGCAACACATTTACTATGGAAGGTTGGATATATAATAAATAAATCCTTATGTAAATAACACCTACTTAGTTTCTCACTCCTTAGCTATCAATCTAAGCCTTCAGTTAAAGGCGCCGTTCTCCGATTAAGGAAAAAGTCCGCAAACCTCTTTAACGAACAAACTCCTAAATTATTCCTCGCACTATTGTTACCTGCAAATCAAGACCCCATTTCGGATACTGCTCATACCTCCAGGTGGATGTATAACAGGTTCGTTACATAAATGCGAATTATCCGATTATCTGAAAGATAAAGCCCTACGATTAATTACGTCAGCAACGATCAAGAAGTTCTTAGATAAGCACGTTTTTATCGATATAACGTCTCGATTAAAATCAAGATTAACGGAAGTTTAGAAAATAAGGGTAAGGTTATTAAAGCCTGTAACGTATTAAAGATTAAGAGAAAAGTTAGTACCGCGTATGCAGCCTGGCAACAAGGCCTGGTCGAAAGAGCATACGTTTCGATCGTTAAAGCCCTAATAAAATCGACGAATAGGACTGGTAAAAGATAAGTTAAGCTTTTGCTTAAGATAGTTTTCGCCGACAATACCGTTGTGAAAGTTATAGCTTTAGCCCTTATAAACTATTGTACGGACAGAAAGCGCTTTTACCGATCGAAACAGTCCTACCGATATAAAGAATTATAACTTGGAACCTAAACATTCCGAATAAAAATCTAATTGCGCAAAAGATTCGGCTTTTAAAGAGGAAAGTTAAAGACGTAGCTAAGGTTACCAAAGTAATCGCTAAGTAACGCCGCAAAGCAGCTAGATTATGTAACGAACCTGTTATATATCCACCTGGAGGTATAAGCAGTATCCGAAAAGGGGTCTTGATTTGCAGGCAACAATAGTGCGAGGAATGATTCAGTAGTCTGTTCGTTAAAGAGGTTTGCGGACTTTTCCCTTAATCGGAGAACGGTGCCTTTGATTGAAGGCTTAGATTGATAATTAAGGAGCGAAAAACTAAGTGGGTGCTATGTATATAAGAAACCTTTTATTATATATTTATCTTTCTATAGTAAGTGTGCTAGTGATTTACGTGATTTAAGTAATTTAGCAGATTATTTAGATTAATTAGATCCCGTCGAAAGCCAAGCCTTTCTTTTGGTCCGAAGTTTAGCCGTATCCGCGTTAATCTTTAAGGACTTGGTTTCTTTTAGATAGGAACCTTTGTTCCTGTAATATTATTTTCTTTTTTTAAGGATTTTTGTCTTAAAGATAAGAACCGTAAGTACCTTTCCGGGTAATTAGAAAAAGTATAGGGATTTTTTAGCTGATCTTATTATGACAGGCCGTATTTAGAAAAAAAAAGGAAGAAAAAAACCTTGATTTAATTAACGTGAGGCGCGTAATAATCGTGCAGAATATATTAAGAAATTTGGTTTCAAAGTTAATTTTTGTTCGAATTATATTCGTTTCGGGGAAATTGATTGTTTTTTTGTGGTTAACGTTTTAAGTTGCAGTTGTTGTACCCGTCGTTAGCGTTTGGCCTGTGACGTATTGGATATGAATTTTTTAATAAAGATTGGGGAAAAACGAGAACGATTATAAAAGGAATAACGTAAGGTGGAAGATAAATTGATGAAGCTTTTTGGTCGACTAAAACGTTTGCGTTTTTAGTAAGACGTTTTGAAAAAAAAGGCTTTTGCTATATTAAAAGGGGGATATAAGTTGGATTAATTAAAAAAGCAAGAAAGGTTGGAAGAAAAGTAATATTGCATAAAGGAAAAGTAAGCGCGGTTCGCTTTTAAGATTAACGCTAACATGGAGGTGTCTGCTTTTTTCGACTGGAGCGCCGAGGGTTTGGATCTGGGGGTTGGGCCGTTGTTGCCTGCGATCTTGGCCGCGTTAGAGATGGTCGGTTAGGATTTTGGCGGTAAAACGTTTTAACTAAGTTTTTCGTATTCGTTAGGTGTTTGAGGGGCTTTTAAGTGTTGTTTTTAAATGGGTAGTCCTTTTATTTAATTAGATATTGGATTTTGTTATTGACTATTTTTAAGTCCAGTATTTTTTCGACTTCGTACTTATCGGTATTTTCCTCGATTTCCAGGTTTGTTTTTAGTGGGGCGTTATTAGGTGCTGGTTTTAGCAGGGAAATGTGGAAAACAGGATGTATTTTTATTGTTTTAGGTAGCGACAGTCGATAGTTAATCTTGGAAATAATTTCGTTAATTTTAAACGGACCGAATTTTTTGAAATTAAGCTTGTTACTGGGTTTTTTGGTTTTGATTTGTAAAATATTTGAGGTTGCGTTTTGTTTTTGGCGTAGCAGGTAAATTTTGTTTTTTTGTTTTGATAGAATTGGTTCCTTAATTCTTTTTTTGTTGTAATATTGGGCTATCCGTTATTAGAAAAACTGCAGTTTAGTTTTAAGGTAAGTTTGAATGGTTTTGATTTTAAACATTATCGTTTTTGCTTTGGAAATTATTAAGGTAATTTTCGGAGCTTTACCGAGTGGTTGTTTTGGTCGTTATGTTTCTGCGTTTTATTTATATACGGCTGTATAAGGTAAAATGCCTATATTTTTGTTGACGAATATGTTGTAAGTTATTTGTGCTAATGGAAATAGTTTTACTTAATTATTTTGCTGGTAATTAACATAACTTTTTAAGTACTGCTTTAAGGTTTGGTTTAGTTGTTTTGTTTGTTTATCGGTTTAGGGGTAATATGTTGTAAAAAATTTAAGTTTGGCGCTAATTTGTTTAAAAAAGCTAGTACCAAATTTGGAAATAAATAACTTGTTTTTATCCGAAATAATTCTTTTTGGGATTTTATATTTATCGAGATAATGTTTTACGAACGTATAAGTTAATTATTCCGCTGTCGTATTTCCTTTAAAGGGTAGGAAATATTTATACTTGGTGAATCTATCGACGATTACTTATATTCCGTCGTACTGGATTCCGGTAACGGGGTTTTTAAATAGGGGTAAACCGGTGATAAAATTCCAAATTATAGTATTCCAGGCCTTTTTTGGAATTTCTGTAAGTTGCAGTAATCCGTATGGTTTGTAGCGAGCTGTTTTGGCCTTGTTATAAACGTTGCAATTTTTAATTATTTGTTTAACGGTTTTTTTAAGTTTTAAAAAGTCGTACTTTTTTTAAAGTTGCTTAGTTATTTTGAAAACCTTTTAATGTTTATGCAGCGGGTTTTCGTAAAAATTTTTAACAAATTATTTTTATTATTTTTATGGAATATATACTTTTCCGTAATACAGCAGTTAATTTTCGGATCGTCCTTTTAATTATTTGACTTTTTTTTACTTATTAAAATTATATAAGTTTTTAAATTGGGCCAAAAATTCGGGAATACGTTTTTTTAATATTTTATATAATCGCAAGGTACCTTTTTTTATAAGTTATAGTATTTGCATACGTTATTTAAGGACTTTAATATCGTAATTTTCTTTTTTACTTAAAATATCCGCTTAAACATATATATTTTTTGGGATATAGTAAATCTTAAAATTAAACTTAAATAAGAAAATTATTTAATTTTTATATCGTTTATTAAAATTTTAAGTTATTATAAAGTAAGTAAGATTTTTATGATTAAAGTAAATATTAAAGGGTTTTTTAGTTTTATTAAAGTAAAGTTTTAATTTTTTAGTATTATAATAATTGCTAACAATTTTTTATTATATATGGGGTACCGTAATTCTGCATCTTTTAGGGCTTTAAAGTAATAAGTAACCGGGTACCATTTTTTATCGTTTTTTTGTTATTTTAAGATTGCTTTTAAGGTTTTATTTAATGCGTTAATTTTTAATCGTTTCTTTTTGTTATGGTTAGGTAGTTTTATAATAAGGGCGTTAATAATTTAATTTTTGAATATTTGCATTATTTCCTTAGTTTCCTTTAAAAATTCGAACTTTTTTCCAATATATTTTTTAATAATAAGGTTTATTAAGGGTTTAACGATTTTTCCGAAATCTTTAATTAAGCTGCGTACGTAGCCCGTAAATCTTAAAAATTAACGGACGTCGGTAACGGTTGCTTTATCGGGAATCGGCCAATTTTTAATTGTTTTTACTTTGAAATTTTGGATTTGAATTTGTCCTAAGGTAATAATAAAGCTTAAAAAGTTTAGCTTTTAGGTATGTTATACGTTTTTTTCGGCATTAATTAATAGGTTTGCTTTTTCGAATGCTTTTAGTACTTGGGCGATATATTTTTTATATTTTTCCAAGGTTTTAAAGTAAATAAAAATATCGTCCAAATAAATAAATACGAATTTGTCGAGGAATTTTTGTAAAATAATTATTAATATATATTGGAAATTAATAGGGGCGTTCGTAAGTTTTTAAGGTATTACCTTATATTTGTAAAGTTTATGGATTGTTTTAAAGGCGGTTTTCCATTTTTCGCCTTTGGCTATCCGGACTAAGTAGTAACTATCGGGTAAGTCCAACGCCGTAAATTATTTGGCCTTATTAACGTTTTTTTTTATAATGTCCATAAAGGTAAGAAGGTATTTATTTTTGATGGTAATGTTATTTAGTTGTCGGTAATCGTGGACTCGTCGGTACATAAGATCTTTATTTTTATCGATTCGGATCTTGCTATCTTTTATTTTAGGTATTATTATTACGGGGTATCCTGCGGAAAATTTAAACTTTTGAATATATCCGCGTTTAAGGTTTCTTTATAAACTTTTCCATAAGGCCTTTATTTTTTCGGGATTTATATGGTAAATTTAATAAAGCTTTAAGTAATATCCTTTTTTAATGGGAATCCGATAATTTTACTAGTTATATTTAAGTAATTTTTCCCGAATTTATTCCTTAAACAGTTTTTTAAACTTTTGGTACTTAGGGGGTATTTTAGTTATTAGGTTCATAACTTTAGCCTTTTTGATTAAATAGCAAATTTTTCGGAATTCCTTTTTTGGAAAACTTTTTAGCCGGTTCCAGGAAAACTTTTAAATCTTTTAGTTAATGTAAAGGTTGCTAAAACGAAACTATGGCATTTTAAGGATAATATCGTATCCTGAAATGTCGGCGATGTCCAAAATAACTTTTTCTGAATATCTTTATATTTATACTGGAAATTTTTCTGTTTTTTTAAAGATTCGTCCGTTTTTATATTTAGATAAGCTTTTATCGATTGTAAGTAGTTTATATAATTTCAGCTTATATTTCCAGGAAATTTAATGTTTTTTTGTAACTGATAATAAAATAAAGTTTCCTTTTGCTTTTAAGTCGATTATAACTTTAAATATCTTGTTTCCGTACTAGAAAGATATTTTAATTTAATTACGTTATTTAGTTTTTGCCTCGTATAAGGTTTTAAAAGTCGGGATTTTTCGATGCTTTAATTTCGAGAACCTTAATAATTTTTTGACTTAAAAGTTTTATTGGTTCAAAGGCGTTTCCATTTTCGGGCCTTTTTAATTATATGTTTAAGGCATTTATCGTTTATATAAGTGAACCACTTTTTTTTGCCAATTTGGCAAACTGATTTTAAAACTTTTACTTCCGATATTAAAAGGGGTTTTGGTTTTGGGGGTAAGATCTCCGAAAAACTAGCTTTTATATCTAAGATTTTATGCATTATGCATAGTGTAGGTGCATAATATAGGTATCCTTATATAATAGCTTTTCGACTTTAAGCCGATTCGGGATGTAGGTAACAAGATCGAGGGTATTCCGGCCATTTAAAAGTTTTAATGTATCTGCATTTATCGTCGGGTTCGGTAAGTATTTCCTTATCCTATTTAGGCCAATAGTTATTATCTTTTTTGGCGCGGAAGTGGGTTAAATAGTTGTCGTCGTGATATGCAGAAAAATGGAGCAGGTCGTAGTTATGAACCGGTTCCAGATTTAGGGTATTTAAGTAAGCTGGTTTTTTATCCTTAGGGGCCTTGCTGGGTTTTAAAAGTGTTGGATCGTATATCACTGTGTTAAGGCGCAACTAGCCGTGTTTATCGTATATTTTGTACCGTTATTTATCCAGATAACAAATATATCTTAGCTTTATGGCTATTCTAGAAATTTCTTGTTCTGGATAATATCTGTAGGCTTTGATCGTTCGATTTTAACAAGTTAGGTAACGCTCGTACTTTGGGTCGTTATTTTGTTCGTAATGTATAGTTGCAATGGTAAATTTTTGCTGGGAGGAAATAAAATTAACTTTTTTTTTTCCTTACTTTCGTTATTTAATTTTTGTTTAGTTATTTTAACCTTTTTTTAGGGTTAAGGAATCCTTTTTTTCCTGGAGTCCTTTTTTATTGAAAAGCGATATTCGCTTTTATAATAACCTTTTTTGCTAAGTATTACACCATTAAACGGTCCAAACCATTAAACGGGCCATTTCCTAGCACTTCGCAACAACAAATTCAAATAACTCAACAACAACACATCGCATTGATTTAAATCAATCGGATTCTTTTTCGCTAGACGTATTTACAACTTCTATATAAGTACGCGCATTATGCCCAGGCTTGCTGCAGACGCTACACTTCCGTTCCTTGGTTTCAACCCTTTTACGACGACCCCCTCCAGCTGCTATTAGCTGCATTTTTTCACCACCCCCTTCTTTTTGGACCAAAAAAGCTTGTCCCTTTTGTATAGTAAGTGTTCCTTTTTCTTAAAAACGTTTATTTTTGGTTCTGCGACGTTTGCTTAAGATGTAATTCGTTTCGCGTAATTGGACGTTTTCTTCCGGGAGAAAAGTAACTTTATGTAACAGCAACATATAACCTTTTGTTACAAGTTTAACCGATTAAAGTATTCTTGTTGGCGAACTACCCTATTAGTTTTTAATCTTTTTTTTGCAAATAACGCGATTGCCGCGTTACTTTCTTGATATTCTTAGGGGTTTTCGCAGGCGGGGAATAAATGGAACCGGCGGAGGTCAGCGGAAAGACGGTCGGCGTAGGCACAACTAAAGGAACCTTCAATTCGGAAAAAACGTTATTAAAATCGAATGGAACAAAACCAGCTTTTACAAATCCAGATTTGATATTGCTGGACGTTATGGCAGCTTGAAACGCGTCGTAGAAGCCGGCAAGAAAATCTTCTTTAGTAATATAGGTATAATGGCGTCGTATTAGGTTTTCGATGTAACGCGAATAAGCGCGTTTCAAAACAGAAAAACAAAATACATCAAAAAGTTAAAGCCGATGCGAAAAATGCGCGGGTATATAAAGCGTAATAATATTGTTATTGGCGCAGTATTCTTCGAATTCCATCGAATAGTGGCTTTCGTGGCCGTCGAGGATGAGGAAACGTTTCGAACCTTTCGTACGTATCCGAGTATGCTTGTTAAAATGCTGGATCCATTCGAGACCTAATTTATTTGTTGTTTAATTATTATTACTTAATGCGATCTTCCAATCGGCTGCTGGCGGTGGGTTATCGCGGTACCAGGATTTAAGATGATTTTTCCCCGCTATGATGACAAATGGCGGCATAGCCTAACCTTGGGAATTAACAGCCTGGATAACTGTAACCCATTTTTTATTCCCTTATTGCGTTTGTTTAGGTTTTCCACGTTTTTCGGCATTGGTAACTACCATACCCGTTGCTATAAAAAGCCCCATCAAAAATCTAGTCTCGTCGAAGTTGTAAATATCCTTTTCTGCGATACCGTACTTCGCGATTGTAGCCCGAATAAGCTCGAACCATTTACGAAATAATTCTGGATTTTCGGATAGGATCCGTTAATAATCGATTTTCCGATTTAAACGCGTCTGGAGTTTTTTTTGCCGTCTAACAAATCTCGACGCCCAGTTAACTCTAACGCGTTCTGCAACGCGTTGGGCAAGCAATAAATTTGCCATATCTTCAACATGCTAAAGCCGGACAGGAAACGCTCGCGTATCTAGGTCGAGGATTCGGTCGACAATCGACTTTTCTTCGGTTGCCGTCAATTTCTGCAAAGGAGGGATAATATCGGCTCGGGCGCATCTACCGCGATATTGGGCCTTTAAGGTCGATAAAGCAATTTTATATATAAAACTAAATTTCGCATAACTAAGTTTCGGATCTCGTTTCTTAGCCTAAATGGCTAAGTTCATTTTCCCTTGTTTAGTAAGTCGTTCCATATTGTTAGTGTTAAGAAATGGGCAATTAAAGATAAGTAATTGGAATGTATGCAAAATTGGCCCGTTTAATGGTTTGGACCGTTCAATGGTGTGGCACGTTATAGTTGAAACATTTAATATTCGATTTATTTTTCCGGGGTTTTTTTAAAGTAATGCTTGTTTCCTTTTGGGATTTACCCTTGGTTTTATCGCTTTAGGACTTGCTGCTTAAACTTTAGTTATCTTTCCTTTTATCGGATCTTTTTTTTTCCAAGTACCTTTCGAAGGTACGTCGATCGGCAATAATAGTTTTATTAATGTAATCCTGGAAGGGGCCAGTCCTGGGCATTTTATATATTTTATCTTTGACTTACGATTTTAGGCCATCGTAGAAGGGATAAAATAGTACGCTTTCTGGGAGATTAAAAATTGATGTAAGGCGATTAAATTTAATTGCATACTTAGCTGCTAACTTGGTTTGCTGGAAGAAATGTAACTGTTCGACCGTATGTTGTTTTTTGTCGGAGTTTTTAAATAAAGTTCGCATTTTTTCCTTAAAGTATTTATAGTTACCAAAAACATAATTAATTAAATCGGAAAATTGGTTAAGGTAGTTTATAAGGTAATCGTTTATAATAGGCTTCGCCTATAAAAAAAACCTTTTTAGCAAGCAGCTAAAAGATAATTATTATTTTTTGATAGTTTTCCGTTAAAGAATTTTTATAAAACTTAAGGTAAAGTTTAGCTTAAACTAAGAATTTTTTTACGTTTATAATTCCATTATAGGGTTTTAAAAAGGTTAATTTATAGCCTTTAACTTCCGGTATTTTATGGTAATTAAAAAAGGGAATAATACTTTTGCGAATTTTATTTGCATTAAATAAGGGTAAAATTGAAAACTTTTATTATCGGATAAATTTAGCATTTTCGTTTTTTAAAGTCCTTATTTCTTTTATAAAAACGTTTAACCTTTCGTTAATGGTAAGTTTTCTTTCTTTATCTTTTTGTTTTGCCAGTTGGTTTCCTTTTTTTTCCTCCGCCTTAAATCTATAAACTTTTATGGTATCTTTTAATAAAGCGGGTTATTATAAAGGTTAAAAAGAAATGTTATATTATCGATTAAGGAAAAGATTTCTTTAATAAATAGTAAATCGTTTAATTTAATTATTAATCCCTTACTAATTAATAACGGTAATCGAATATATTATTTATTTTTTAAACGTCGTTTTGTAATATCGTTTTTATTGCGTTTAGGAAAGTTTATGCTTAATTAGGCCTTGAACCATTCGTCGGCTATTAATTAAGGAGTTATCAAAATATAACGAACCTGTTATATATTTACCTGAAGGTATAAGCAATATCCGAAAAAAAATCTTAATTTGCAGGTAACAATAATGCGAAGAATAATTCAGTAATTTGTTCGTTAAAAAAGTTTGCGGACTTTTCCCTTAATCGGAAAACGGTACCTTTAACTAAAGGCTTAGATTAATAGCTAAGGAGCGAAAAACTAAATAGGTGCTATGTACATAAGAAACATTTTATTATATATTCATCTTCCTATAGTAAATATGCCAGTGATCTACGTAATCTAAGTAATCTCGCAGATTACTTAGATCAATTAGATCCCGTCGAGAGCCAAGCCTTTTTTTTGGTCCGAAGTTCAGCCGCATCCGCGTTAACCTCCAAGGACTTGGCTTCTTTCAGACAGGAACCCCTATTCCTGTAACAGATTAGCGAATAAAAAAAATAAGAATAAGATAAAAGACAAACCCTTAGAAATAAACGACCTGGTATTATTATATAATACGTTACGATATATAAATATATCTAAAAACATAAAATTAAAGTACTGTTAAACTGGCCCGTATTTAATTAATAATATTACTGGTTTAAGTATACTATTTGAAAGAAATTAATGAAACGAAATTACAAAGTACCTTCCCTGCTAATAATTTAAAGCAATTTGTAAAAAATAAAAAGGGATATTGGAAGCCGATTAACCTATAAAAAAACGATTGGACGAAACCACTTTTTAATCAGCTCGACGATACAATGTTAAATATCTTAAATACTGCAAATATCGAGCTACTTAAAGATTAGCAGCTTAAAACTTCGGAATTAATAAGAATAAATATTAAGGTGCAGATACTAAATAACCGATTGAAAAGTTATACGGTTGTAGACGACAGTAACATAATAAAAACGACCCGATCAGGAAAACGGAAAAGATTAACGCGATTAATTGCGAAAAATTAAAGTATAATAGTTCTCTTAAATTCCTTTAAGCTTCCTTAAGCTTTTATAAGTTCCTTTAAATTCCCTTACCGTCCCGCTTATTAATATCTTATACGACAACCATTATACTTTACTTACAATTAATACGTCCGGCTGTACTCGCCCGGAACCGGGGATTAATAACATATTTTTTTACCTTGTTTCGAAATTAATTCTTATCGAATATCTTAATAATAAGGCAAGTTTTTATACGAATATTTTCTTTAATTCGTAATAATCGTAAAAAACTGGGCCTAAATACCTTAAACCGTTCGTTCTGGAAAATATATTTATGCCTTTCGATAAATCCGATATAATTACTATAGGCCCCGTTAAAAAAGCCGCGAATCGATTAATACTTAAAGAATAGGTGTATTCTGTATTAATTAAAACATTCCGTTATTATATATCGTTTTTCGCAAAGTTCGTAAGGTACCAGGTTAGGTATATCGAATACCTAAATAAATAGATTAATAACGTATCTAGGATTTTTAGCAAAAGTAGTCATAAAGTGACCTAAAAAACTGGCTCGATAAACTTTGACGTATACTAAATAAGCTACCAAGTTTTCTATTAACTGGAGATACCTAATTATATTAGATTAGGTATTGGCGGCCGACTAAAAGTTTTCACTTACGATCTGCTATTGCAAATACCGACCAGTAGCTGGATTACCGATAACGTTAATAAATATAACTCCGAACATTTGTACTGATTAGCGGATTTTATCGACGATGTTACGGAAAAGCCTAAGTATTTACCTCGATAAGCTTAAGAATGATATGGTATATAACATTATTTTTATTCCAAAATCTGGCTACGTCCTAATTATTATCGAGATAAATACGTTAAAGACGTAACGCTTCGATATTAATATAAGGTCCAGGGATTTAACTAATAACCCGAGGACTTGCCGGATATACTGGGATTGTCGAAGCCGTTAATAAAGATCTGGAGACAGAACGGCTACGGGGTATCGACATGTTAATAGGAATAGGGATAGCCGATACTAATCGTCGACCACCGATTATTTATTTAACGATACCAAGGATTGGATTAAGCTTTGAAGCTGTATCAGTTACTTTTATTAATGGAAATATATGTTATATCGGCTAAGGTTTTAGGAACAGTAAATTATTTATAACCGGTATTTTTGGTAATAAATTACCTTAATTAGGTTTTATATTACGAAATTTATATTAAAAGGTAAAGGTAAGGATAAAAATAAGTACTTAACGATATATTAAATTTTATAACTTGCAAACGTTATTAGGATTATATAAAGATTCTAAATCCCGAATATTACCTAAAAGCTTATTAATATAACGGGTTAATAATTTGGAAAATATGAACGAATTTAATACTGCCAAGATTTTACGACGATAATCAAAGATTTGGTTTAACATATTAATATTTACTTCGACCTTAGGATCGACAGGCTTCTTATTACCAGGATTTGAAAGCTTGTTACCTAAACCGGATTTTTTTTAACGGACGATTTTCTTATAGCATAAATAAAATTACCTAAGTTTGCACTTCTACGAAAACCTTAAGAACTGCGTAAATTTAATAGCTGACGAAAACTTATAATGGTACTAATTAATGCAACAAGGATAATTATATATATGTTTGGATATATATTAAGTTTAAAAAGAAAAGTTAGAATAATATTACAGAAAAGTTGCAAAAGAATATAGGTACGAAAACGAATACATATACCTAATTAAAGAAAGCGACGACGAGGGCACCTTCCCATATAGTTTCGGATAAAATTTTCTGGGATTTCCTCTGCGCATACGTTTTATCTGCAAAAATTCGGTATATTAACCCTAAATGGACTTTATTAATTAAACGTACAAATTACTGGCAGATTTTAGCGAATTCTTGCACCTCTATAATAACTATATCTTAACGCCTACAAACCATTTACACCTATATTAATATACTTACATATATATACTACATATTATCTCCAGCTACCTTTATTATCCCCAAGTTACCTAATACCATACTTAAGCATATTAATTAATATATCTCCAGTTATTATGTCGTAATTTGAAAAGCGTACCATACAAAGTAAAGGCGAAAGCTCCAAGGAATTAAACACTCCGGATTCTGGAAAACTTATATAATCGGCCAATATACCTATATAAAAAAAATTAACATGGTACAATTTCTCAAAAAGATGCATTATAATAATTTTACCCCTTACTCCGTAAAGAAAGTTATGCTTAAATTCGTTTTAATCGGCTTATTTCTATATACCTAAAGGATATTAATAGTTAGCGTTTATGTAAAAATATTAACCCGTTACCATACTAATTAACAAAATAATAAAGTAACGAAATAACTAAATATCTTTAGCAAACCTTTATAATCGTTCAAAACAAAAGTTACTTACGCTCCGAAAATATTACTGCTTTTATCTAAATAATCGCCCAGGATACACCTTTAAAAATTATCGCCGTCATTCCGAAAGCTGGACGAATAATTTTATATAGCAAGTCCAAACCAATCTCTAATAACACCTAGAAAACGATCAATACGAATAACCCGAATATATATAATCTATCGCTTAAACCAGAATCCCGACAAATAAAGGTCCAATAAAATATTGGATTAATATGTTACACCATCGATTAAAACATTTAATACTAATATTCGACACCTATGCCACCGAATATCGTACCCAGTTGCTACTCCAGCTATACCGAAAGGCATAAAAAAATTTAGGACTTAATAATCTGCCTGTTCGTATAATAATCGTTAAAATGCTTACCTAAACCAAATACTATACTTGTAGACTATAAATTACCTATATCTTTTACATTATTGCCCGTAACCCTGCAATATAAAAAAAAAATTCATAACCGACAAAACAAGATTTGGCGAATATCGAATAAAAAACAGCATTACCGACATAATCAAAACATTTCTAGGCCTAAAACTAAAAAATAAAAACGCTGAAAAAAAGGTAGGAAAATGGCCTAAAAACCCCCTATCCCCATTAACTAAGGAAGATAATAATAAACTAAACTTTAATCAATTTACCCGACCATTTTATAATAAACGACGTCAACCAAAGCCACGTCTTAATTAATCTCGTTAATTATCCGCACGACTATTTCCGATATCAATACCCCTTCCCCTATCAATTTAGATTAACCCATCAACATCTAAAGCTATACGTCCTAATTTAACATCTACGAAACTACCATTCGAAATAAAATACAAGCCCCGACCGAAAGTTAGTAATCAGCGAACAATAGCTATAGTACAAGGTTAATATGTTACGCCGTACAAATAAGTAAAAAATACATTTAAAGATGCCGGGTAAAAACTAGAACCATACTTCTCATAAAGATGGCCAGGCTGGGTAAGTACAAGTCTTTAATTAATACGGAAAAACCAAAGGACAGGGCTTAAAAAAAGCAGAAAAAAACCAAGTAACTAAAGGATCTAGCCAAACGTCGAGGACGAAGTCCTAAGTTAAGGATAATAAAGGACAAACCGCGTAAGCGTTAATCAGATTAATTAATAAATTTTATATATAGTCTATAACGTTTAAAGTTTTGTTGTATTATATTTTTATTTGTTTCTTAAGATGGATTAAGGATAATCTCACCTCGAAAAAGGAAGGTTAAAATGGTACAAGGTGCCGGGCCAGGGGGCATAGCTTGGCTGATCAGTTAGTCAGCTCCACATGTGTATTTCTAGGAGCTCTTTCCGCCGGGCGCAACCCCGAGACCGTTCATCATCTTTTATCGTTTATTTTAACACACACTCATGTCTATTCTAGATTCTGGTTCAACACGGACCCAAATACAGTGTTTTTGTTTGCCTTCATTACCGTTACACTCGGCTATTCTATTGTGACACCGCTCCAAAGATGCTCTGATCGGAACTGAGTCTCCCCGTCCCAATTCAATACCCGTTTGTATCTACGGGCTTCCTCCGAAAGGTTTTGCCAATTTAAACGCACCCTTAAGAAAAACGTGATATCTTTTAAATCTAGCTCTTTCCGTAAGGGGATTTCCTTCATTTTCGCTAAAGCATACGCCGGGCACTCGGCCATTCTAAGGCCTCTTAACAACGCTCTACGGTAATAATCAGGTAAATACTTTAAAGGTTCTAGCCCACAATAGCCCATTCTTAAGTACTATAACACCCCTAACCCTAAAGCTTAAGTCTTTAACTAACCAGCTACTTTATCTACCTTCCTAATTATAGAAAGAACAGCTTTTATATTACTTTTATCTTCGATTATACGCTAACCTTCCTTCTTTTTTAAAATACACAGCTCCTTATAATCTTTACGAAACCTTACGCTATTATCAAAAGTATTTTAGTAATAACCCTCCTGTTCGAAACGTTTATCCGAAACAATATTACAATAAAACCTCTAGCAATAAGCCACTTTCTTTAATACTAAACCCTTCTTTTTCCTATGTAAGTTTTTTATGTATATCGTAACGTCTCCATAACCGAAAATCGTTACTTCAGTATTACCTATTAGGATAATATAACTTTTCGGTACTTTCGCGAATCTTTCGAATCGGGTTAAGTTATAAATATATAAATACAGCTTCCGGGATCTAAAATCGCGCAGTTTTTCAATACATACTTATCTAATACGTTAAATACCTTATAAAATAAGCTATTTATAAAATCCTTTAAAATCTTATTCGCTTTATTTATTAACTATTACTTTCCTTTAGCTATCGTTAATTCAAAATTTGTAAAAACCCTTTTTTTTAATCGCTTTTACTTTTTTCGAAGCTTTACGTCGGAAGCTGTCCTTTTATTAAAAGCTTTTTAATTCTTTTCGAAAATTTTGCTTCTTAAAATGTTAACAACATATCTACAGCTCTATATATTATGCTAATCGTTACTATATACTCGGCACCCTTTCTTTTCTTCTTCAGCGTTACGATCTTTAGCTTAAGAGTTTGGCCCTACCCGCTTACGCGATAGTTCCGAAAACGAAGTATTATTAGTAGGTTGATCTATTTTTGCAGTAGAACTTTTACCTCCGAATGTCGTAACATAAGTACTTCCTTTTACGGTTTTAGAATTTAACTTTTTCTGCTGTAAGAGTATTTTTATTAGCGTACGAGCTTTCTTACTAACTGTCCTATAAGATAGCTTATCAACTTTATTTCGAAAAATGGATAATCGTAGCTGGTTTACGTATTACGCCTTAAGCGGCGTTATTACATTAGCGAAGTTATCCATTTATTATAAGCCTATTAATTTAGAGATGTATTCTTTACGGCGTTCGCCATAATTATATTTTATTTCTTAAGCTATTCGTAAATATCCTTCGCGCTAACGTATTTTCCTTGTTCTAGAACTTTTTTATATTTAGTTCTCGCAAGCTTTATCGCCTTTTCGTCGTTCGCGCCAGCGTGTTCCTTAAGACTGTTAATTTATTCACGTATTAATTCGGAAATCTTCAAGCAAGGTAAATATAATTTCCCGACGGAGCTGTATATTATCGACTTTACTACGACGAAGCTTTTTTATTGCGAATTGTAACGCTGCTTTTTAAGCTGGTATATTTAAAAAAATATATATATTTCGTTATTTTCTTTTTCGAAAGTTCAGTTACAGAATTTACGTCCTTATTAACGTTTTTGAACGAAGAATAATCGGGCTCCGCAGCAGGTAATTCGTTTAATTCGAGGGTATATAATCTAATGATATATCTAGGCGTACGGATAAAAAGTTCTTCCCACCACGCATTCCATTCGCCGGAGTTTTCGAGTTTCGTTCTTATTAAAGATACTTAATTATTGCTTATCGTAATCCGTTTTAATTAACTGTTTAGCACTTAATGTGCTAACAGAAAAAAGAGGTTTTTAGGGGTAAATATAATAAATCTAGAAAACCTCGCAAACCGGGCTTATAACTGTTAAACAGCCTAAAACCACGATATTAGATATCCTCGAATTGCTTTTTCTGGTATATTGATGTTGTATGACGGTAATTGTCAGATATAAGCGACGTCAGATGTGTTGTTGTATTCAGCTAAGTTGCAGGTGCTTGTTGCACGCGTGCAGCTCTAAGTAGTTTAGCCACGGAGCATATATAGGCCGATCATTAGGTGACCTTTCCGTATATGGAGCGCTACGCACCCCCCAGCTAGCTGACACACCTCTCCAACGCCTTGAAGCATTTACGGCATTAATCGTCACACTTTATCACTTCCTAAAGCCATAGCTGTCCATTCCATCTTTCCTCCGGCGATTAAGTCCTCCTGACCAGCTAATTCCTCGTCCGAAATCTTTCTTAAAGCTTTCCTCCGCCGGTCCAGGGCTTTTATAACATTTATCAATTCTAGCTGCTTTTTGAAGTTCCTAAATGCTTTTCGTAATAAGGCTTTGGTTAATCCGTCAGCCAGCATGTTACTTATAAGTATATAATCCATTTTGATTAGGTTCCTTTTTGTTACCTTTCGCAGCCAGTAATTATATATATCTACGTACCGTAGTTTTGTTTTTAAAAGGGCGACGTCGGCGTTAACTAATCGTATTATCTATTAATTATCGTATTATATATTTAGCGGTTTTGCATTTAAGATAACTTTTAATTTTTTAATTAATCGAAAGTTAAATAAAAAAAATTTTTTTTTGCAGCTTACGTAAAAAATAACAATTTCGCTTCGGTTATAAAAATAATAATTATATTTTATTTATTCGCCCGTTATCTTATTACTTTTCCGAACAGCTTTATAACGTAAATTTGGGAACTTTTTCGATCGATCGTATTGTCTGCGAAAAAGGTGTCGTTTTAAGTATTTATCGAATCCTTGCTACTAAACTACAACGTTAACGTTTTGGTTCCAATTAAGTATGGTATAACTCGATTGGCAGCTTTGTAATATACGTTACTAGGATTTAGGTTAAATCGTACGAATCGGGATATAACAAAGCATATATCGGGTTAAATATTAACTGTTATATATAAAATGGAACCGATTTTTTTTGGATATTTATTAACGGACCCTAAATAGGCTAAATTAGGATTTGGTAATAGCTCGACGCTTGTTATGGGCGTATTTAGGTAGTTATTTAAATTTTTTTTGGGAATTAAATTAGCTAATTTGTTTATAAAATCGGATTAAGATAACTAGATTTTTTTATTAGGTTTATTTTTGATTATTTTGATGCTAAGGAATTATTGTAGGTTTTTACCTCTTGTAAGGGTATACCGTTTTTGGACTTATTAAATTAACTGATCGACGAGGTTTTAATTTTTTTTTATACGCGGCGATAATATCGTTTACGGAAAAAAAAAGTACCTTTTAATGGATAAAGCAATAAGGTTTGTACGGAACGGGGTTAAGTCCTAAATCTTTTAATATATTAATAAATTCCTTTTACCAAAGCAAAGGTAATTTTTTTAATCTATATAATACTTTCTTAATTAAAAGTATTTTTTTACGTCGTAAATAACCTAAAGATATCTTTATGTATATTTCGTAAGGCAAATTCGTATTAACGAAAACGTTTATAGCGTTATATTGTTTTAGCTTTAGGTTAAACTTAACCGCGATAACGATTAAGGTTCGAAAAGACCTTTTAGCAATATGGATACGTATATATCGTTATAAGCGTTTTTTAGTTGTTAATCGCTTCGTACAATAAAACAGGCTTTGCATTTTTATAATTAATTATGCTTGTTAAATTTGTAAACGTTTATTTATATACATTTTAAGACTTATTTCCTTTTAACAGAAAATTAATTAACGGCTTTCCAGAATTATATTTCCTTATAACTTTGTAAGTAAACCTTTTCGACTTCTTTAAATATTTCTCTTAAAAGATATATATTTAGCTTTTTATAGCTTTACGGCGGTAGCGGTAGATTTCGCCTATATACCCGGCCTTATAACCTAAATATTGTACGTATTATTATTATAAAATTTTTCCGGTTAAGGTAACGTACGTTGTAGGTTTTTATTTTCCCTAAACTTCCGCAGCTTACCGGCCGGTTATTACGCGCACTTATAAAGTAAGTTATTTGTTTGGTATTAAATGCGGCCTTTCATATTTTGTAATCGATTTTAGCAATATTCCTGTAATACAGAACGTACGGGAAAGTAATTTCGACCCGTAAGGTACTTCGTTTTTTACTGTTATCTTAGGTTAAATAATGTAACAAAAGCTTAAGGTTACTTTTATTTTTTTTATCGGCGCAATAATCGTAATAGTTATTAAGGTAAACGCTAGTAACAGTAATAATCCAAGGGACGGAAATGGTTCGAACATAACGGTCGTATAAAGATAATTAGTTTTATACGAACAGGGTTGTTTTTCCCTATACCGTACGTTTTCTTCGACGTCTATAACCCTTTGGAATTATTTTTTTTGTTCAGCCGGTAATTAAATTATTCCGTTTAGGTTTTTATCTTTTTCTTGTATATAAAGTAAGTAACTATTAGCTTAATTAGGTATTTTTATTTGTCGGAGCAGTTTCTGTATTTTATTTTCCGTAATATAGAAAAGGTCGTTTTTAAAGTTTTTAATATTATCTGAAAAAGTGGTTTTTTCGTTAAATTATACGTTTCGAATAGTAATAACCTTGTTAATTAACGGGTTCCAGATTTTTTAAATGTTCGTAGGTCGGTAGCCGATAAGGTAGCTAATTTATACTTTAGGATTTAACTTTTAAAATCTTTGCTTTTTTTTTATGGCGGCAGCTGTTATAACGTAAGCTATATAGCCGTATATTTGCAGGTAAGCTTGTTAAGGCTTCCGATTAAGTACTGTAACGCCGTTTTTGTACGTTAGATAAGTATAATAAACTTCGTATGGGTTTTGCCAAAAAAATGCGTATTTAGGAGTACGGTTATATAAATATACTGCAGCTTTAAAGATATATACGATTAAAAATGAAGGTAATTTAACGTTATTTCGTATCGTAATCGCTTTTGCTTTAATTATACTCCTTAAACGTTTTGCACCCCCGTTCTAAGTCTGGGTATACGGTATTTAAAGGCTTAAGTTTAATATTGAAAGGAAGCGATTAAAGCATATTTCGAAGTTAATAATTTTTCAAAATTTCGTTGTCGTATTCGAATATTTATAGAAAAACTTTGTCCTGGTTCTTAAGGACTTCTAGGAAGTACCGAAATGCTGTAAATAATATATTTTGCTTTCGATTTCTAAGATAAATGTCCTAAATGAAATTTGAGTATCTGTCGATAGCAAATATAACGTATTTGTATTTTTTTAGATTTTCTTCGAAATCTGTAAAGTCGATGGCGATTTTCTGTCTTAATTGGAAAGCTTTTTTTTTGGCTTGCGGCGTATTAGCCTTTTGGCCTTCGCTTTGCTACATGCTTAATATTCGACTGTTATAAGACCTTTTAGGCGGATTCTTTTTGTATAGGATTGCAATTAGGCGATTATTTCGGGCCCTGTATGTTTTAATCTTAAGTGCTAAATCGTACCGTTACCGATTCGTAATGGTTTTGCTATATATGAATTAACGTTTCGTCTATAAGCTACTAAAGCCGTATAGATAACAATTGCGTTAATATTTTTAATAACTAATTAATCAAACTTATTTATTAACGTAGTTACTACCTAATCATACTTATTTCAAATAAGTTGTTAGTTTTTTTTATTATTTTACCAATACCTTTTTTTCCGGGATTGCCGGAAAGATACCAGGTTATATGCGAAGCTTTTGTAGTAAGTTACGTCGTATAAACGTAACGCTTTTATACTGTTAAGGTTTCGAAGTATTATATCAATCTTTCCGTACCCCTTAATCAGTACGAAGCTGTTATTTACGTATATCCTGTCGCCTTATACGGTTAGTTTGAAGTTTAGAAACCTGCTAATAAAGTTAAAAATATATATTATCGATCTTAAGTCCAGGATGGCAGATTTTATAAAAGGTAAAATAAAACGCTTATTACGTTACTTTAATCGGACATTAAAAAATATATCAGAATTCGTTTTACTTTTTTCAGAAGTTAATTTATTTTTATATAATTAATTTGTTTATAGTTTTTAATAAACGGTCGATTTTTTCTTTTAAAGATTAATTAAAATTAATCCGTTTTTTAACCATAGCTTTTATTATTCCGTTAAACCTAAATTTTGTTAAGGCTTTGTTAAGAAACGCATAATAACATTAGGTTAATTTATGTAAAGTACTTAAGTATATTTTATAACGGGTACCTTATACGTCCGACTTTTAACGTTTTTGCTTGCTAGTACTTCGATCTAAATATAAGCCTTTATAGCTATTTCGTTTCGACCTTCGTTTAAAGGCTTTATTACGCGGCTAGGCGCCAGTAAACCTGGAATTATCCTGATTAGGATCGTTTTATTTAGATAAATCCGCGGGAATCCCGTAAAATGTTGGAAACGCCGTTTTAACGTTTCGTAATATAAATAGTTAATAAGTTTAGGCCTAATAATCCAGAAAGTTAGTAACCACCTTTTAATAATTAATCGTACCGTTTTTAATTTCGGCTTTTTTCGTTATTTAAAACGAAGTTTTTTAGAATTCCATAATAGGAATTACGGCTATACATAAGTCGTTAACTTATCCAATTATCGTATTCGTTTTTAAAATTTTATATCGTTACGTTATGGCTATAGTTTCTTGTTATTTCCCGATTTATTTATTTAGCTTTTTAGCAAACTTCGAAATTTATTTTAATATTTCGCGGTATTTCCGTTAAGTATTAATTATAAGCCTGTCGTCGTATACCTTGCCAAATTTAGCTTGCATAACGTACCACTTTCGTAAATTTTTTCCTCGAAAAAGATTTGTTTATTTTAATCGCTAGAGATATAAATTCCAAAACCCATTTCGTTAAGTCGTTAATATTTTTACAAAAAGTATCGTACTTCCGATCCTTATAGGTATACGCCGTATATTTTTAGTTATAGGTTTATCTGCTTTCGGTCGTTATCTTAAGGATATTCGTTAGTTGATTCGTAAAATCGACTTTTTTGATAATTCCTATAAAGGATAGGATGTTGATTCGCGTCGGAAAACGGATTTGTTTCTTTAGGTAAAAGGTTATATCGAATTTTATAGGTTTAATAAACCACGGACGTAATTAATCAAGATCGATATAATCCCAAATTTTAAAAGCGTATGCCTTAAACTGGAATTCCCCCTTAAAGTAATCCTAGTCCTTAGGTCCTTTATAAATAATGGTGGACGTCGATGGTACGGTTGCTATTATAACCAATAAAGTATATAAATAATTGTTATTAATGTACAGCTTATATCGTTTTAGCAACAGCTAATTAATTGATATATAACGTTAATTAAGCGAATAAGACTTTTAATTGTTAGATATAGGGGACATCAGATGTGTTGTTGTATTTAGCTAAGTTACAGGTGCTTGTTGTACGCGTGCAGCTCTAAGTAGTTTAGCCACGGAGCATATATGGGCCGATCATTAGGTGACCTTTCCGTATATGGGGCGCTACGCACCCCCAAGCTAGCTGACAGTAATAGCTAACTGTCTTCTTCAGGGTCTTAAGGACTTAATCCCTCATACTAATTAGCTGTCACCCCTGTTACCTCCAACCCTTAGCGCGATATACGGCCCGATTCCTTCCGACCTCAAGCCACTGTATCTGACAGGATTCAGAATAGCTTAGGGTATGTCAGATTTTGAGCCAATTCAATTTTAGATACTCATATGCAATTTACATTCATATACTATACGCTTCGGGGGTATGTCTGTTTCACAGCCTGCTTCTCGCGCTCTAGAAAGTCCTTGAACGACGTCAGTGGTACAAGAGCCTTTAGTTCCTCCATGTCGACGTAGTCCGATGCCGTACGTAGTGCCTTGTGGGAGTTCGAGAACCCGCTCATGTTTGCCTGGGCCTCGATCTCTTCGTCCGTCATGAACAGGGCGTGGATGGAACCCGGCTGCCCGGCGGCTTCGGCCAGCAGATCGAGCATCTCCTGGACGCGCATCTGGTCGCTCGCGAGCCCGATGGCGCGGTCGTGGAACGCTTCGGGGTTCTGGAACGCAGCCATGGCAAACTTGGCGATGTCGACATGGTCGACGACCGGCAGCTGCGTGTCGGGCGTCATGGACGTGGTCCAGCTGCGGTGGTCGCGGATCTCATTGTACCGCTTAACCTTAGGCTCGAGGAAGTTGGCCATGAAGAAGGTAGGCCGCAGGAACGTGAAGTGCTCGAAACCTGTGTCCTCGACCGCTTGCTCGAGCGACTTCTTGTTGATCATGTGCTTCTCCATGAAGGATCCCGGGGCCACACGCACATTGGCATCGAGCTGCGAGACGCCGAGCGTGGTGGAGGCCACAACTTGTTTCACACCTGCCGCCTTGGCGATGTTCAGGATGCTCTGGCACTGGTGATAGTGAGCTTACATGCTTCTAAATCTGGATCCTGCGCGAGGTGGACGAACCTGGCGGCGCTCGCAACTAGGATCGTCCCAGTTTGGCAGGAGACACAGGAAAAGCTTGCCACATCCTTTGATGCTATCGCCGAGAATCTTAGTGTTGTCCCAGTCGCACTCATTCAGATGGACGCCGATACTCTTCAAGGCTACGGCTGCAGAGGAACTGAGATCACGCGTAGTTGCATGTACGTTCCAGCCGAGCCCGCGGAGCAGTCTAGCCAAGGCTCCTCCTTGGTAGCCGGTGGCGCTACAAACAAAGACAGTGTGCTCTGGGAAAGACATAACTTAGGTTTTTCGAAGTCAGGGTATGTAGGATGACCGACGAGAATCAAATATCCAATACATACTTGCGCCTTCCTTCACGCCGGGCAAAGGCTAACTCCAGAGCATCCGCCCGCTCTATTGATAGTGCTGGGCTATATCTGCAAACCTTGTCCTGGAGTACTCGAGGGAGGACAGCGAGTGCACAGTTGCCATAAGCTGCTTGCGGATCGCCTCGTCCCAATTGCTGATAATACTTTGACCTGATTGGTCAAGACGTTCCTTGTCGACGGCTAAAAGTACCTCGAATGAGATATTACACATTCGGAAAATACATCCATGGGGACAGCGATTTCTTGGTCGTCGGGAAATATTGTGCATGCACACCTAGGGTAAGTATAGAAAGCGTAGGTGGTGTAGTGAGGACTACGGCGCAATGCAGGATCAATGCCAACTGCTCCGCGTGATAACGCATTCACCGGTTTTAGTTGATCGCTCAAGCTCTCGCGAAAACTCAGGAAAGCGGCTACATGTACGCATCTACCAGGCTGACGAGGATGATGCGCAGTGAAAGAAATAGCGGTATGGTTAACAGACGGGGTGGCGCGGGTATGTTTTCGTAGCATATGTAGACATGCAGAGGTAGAAATGAGTATCCGTCGACATCTGCCGCTTGCAGTAGGTCTGAACGACAACGCGCTTCGGGGCCCAAATAAGCTGCTTAATGGCTTAATGGCACAGCACTCTGGGTACGAAACACCTCGCCAAGACGCTAAATACCGAACCTAGCCATTTTAGCTGCAATTTTCGTAAAGGGTGTTGATCACAAGTTATGCACACCCAACGCAATATATCTCTTTGTCCGGAGATATCGGAATCCCTAGGATGGCTCAAATCAGCGGCAGAAATTAACGAAAAGAACGCTTCTTAAGCGACTATTAACAACAGTCGCTTACAAGGCGGCACCTTAATAAATCCATCAATTCGAAGCCCATTTTATCGTTGTAAGGCGTGGAATATGAAGGAACTTCCGATTCAAGAACAGATTCGGCGTACGGCAATTACTTTCGCTGTCATACGGGCTTTGCGTATACGCGAAAGGTTAGAATGAAGAAGGATCGGCGATATCTACGTATACCTGCGGCGGAGAGAAAAGTCCATAATCCGGGGGGTAACTGCTTTAGGGTTAAGGCTCTGGAATGGATACGAATAATACATTGTAAGTCCCCAGGTTTATTATATGTACTGATGTACACGTTGTCAATAAGCCATTAAGCCATTAAGAAGTTTGTCGTTCAGGCCCTAATTATAACAGCATCTTGGCAGACATGCGGGGTTATAAGTAGCGACAAAAACGGAACCGTTATTGACTTGTTAGCAATAACGCTATATATATCCTGAACGCGACAGATATTGTAGCATGGGGGGCAAAGCCACCGTGTAGGCACTGCTGCGGGGTTGGTGGTTTGATACCATCACCTAAGCAATCGTCCGTAATGGAAATACGGCCCCATGGGCAATGTTACACTACCATGTAGTTGGCAGGCAGGCACCGGCAACCGGGCAGAGGCAGTCACTATTGGCTGGTACACGAATTCAAGACGCGGGTAGGGTGTGCAGTCACAGTTGCAACGTCAAGCGCCTTCCACTCAAGGCTGCCTAATTGGCACGTTATTAGCCATCGCAATTCTGGGCATAAAACTTCCGCCCTAGAACACAGATGGCGCGGTAACACAACGATCGTTTCTATGCCAAAAAAAGACCTGATCTTTTCCTGCATGGAACTTTTTGCACTCCTACTCGCAAATTACCGCCTCCTCGACATGGTTTCTCATGTCCAGGAATGTGTCCGGCGCATTGAAATGGATCATCACAATGAGATTACTTTCCGCATCCTGGCAGCGTGGGTCAGGATCCGAATAATAGACTGTAGCATATAGGTGGTGGGCACACCTGGTTTCCTTGCTCGTCCGGTTGCGATCCGTGGTTTCTAATGTCCATTGTTACACGGGGGCTATAGACCTTAAGTTGACTTCTCATCCCTGAATCGGGACGTCTGTCGGATCTGAAAAATGTGGGGCCCCACACTATGGCGGGACATTATCAGATCTCATATCCCCAGCTGAAAGGTACAGGAAGCTGGAAGTACACTAAACACGTGGCGCGGAGGTATCGCCGATACTTGGCGACAGGGGAATGTGGCTGCAACACTGTAGCCACTGCGCTACGAGGGCTCATAACTGTCGGATCTGAAACATGTGGGGCCCACACTATGGTGGGGCACTATCAGATCTCATAACGTCGCTGCAAGATGAAGTGGTTTGAAATCCTGAAATTTTACCATAGTAAAGCGAGTCAGTCTTGAAGAATTTCCGTGAATTATGTATTGAAACTTTCACATATTGATAGGTATTGTATTAGTAGACGTCATATAACCATGTTTAGACTCTTTTATCCTTGACATTGTTTAGAAAAGTGACTTTATACGCTGGTGGGCATATTCGACAGCATGTGCCCCATCCGGGAAGTCACCATAAAGACTGGGTATCTACTACGTGTTTGTAACGACATACAGGGTCGCAGCGTGCATGCGCTCTTATAAGGTGGATTTGGGTGTCCAAACCCCAATTGGGGTTTGGTTTGGAGTTGCTGATCTTTTGGTCTTGTGGTTAGCGTTCTCACCCTCGCTTATCTCACAGTGTTCGGGGCAAGTTTATTATCCCCACCAGGATTCCCCACTCATCTAACCCATTTTGTCAATACCTGACAAGGATATTAATATTAGGCCTGACACCTAGTATCAACATGCGATAATTCCGAACTCGGCACCTTGCCCTGGAGGTTCCTCTGACGCACGTCCTCGGTGTTGGTCGTAAAGGATGAGCCCAATGAAATGGTCAACATCGTTAGCTGAGCTCTAGACACAGACGGTAACTACCCCCGGCGGAAACCGCGGGCTTTGGTTAAAGGACAGATGTTGTGGACTACAACATGCAACAACCCGTACCGCTGCTGCGAGAGAAGTGACTGCACTGGAATGGGGCTGGGGGAACTGCGCTGTCGAACCATCATACTTCCGCGCATGCGCTAATGCAAGTAATTCAACTACGGCATGTAGATGTCCTGCGCAAGACTAATAAGGACGAGACGGCGTGTATATGAGGGGCACAAGATGCAATGACACAAATGCTAAAAGCATGTTGGTTCATTGGGTGGTATCAGGAGCTGAAAACCCCCATAATTACCTAGTCTCCTGCGCCTCGTACAGGGATGAACGTGCGTGGCCGCAGAATGGCCAACCGCTACTTACTCCACTACCAACGAAGTATGCGCAGATAGTCTGGTAACTGCGCATGCAGTAAGTGGCGCGTGTCTCTGCAATTGAGTATAACTATTACGGGTAATGTAACTGGACACATCCAGTGCAAGGTGATTGCATACACGGGTCTCGGCAGCACGCAAGTGTAGCGTGTCGGATTATGTTCTGTAGCATCGTGTGATATGTAGTTTAGCCGCCCTACCGGTTTAGTCATGCGCACTTCTCAGCCTCGTTATCATTGCTCGCTATGTTGCGCTCATGGAAGAGACTTTCACGATGCTGAGTTGGCCTGATATCGCGCCTGGTGTAGCGATCAGGTGCCCAATAAAACCAGTCAGCATCTAGGCTTCGATGCAGACATGCCCGAAGAATTTTGGGGAGATAGCAAACCATCAAGGTACTGACGCCATCCTAGTCGTGATATTTTAGTATTTGACGCCGGTGGCGTATCAACTATCCTGTAAAGGATACGCATTGGCATCGAGCTTCCGTTGGGACAAATTATAGTGTGTTAAACTAGGTCCATCCTGCATATACATACAACCTATTCAGCAAATAGAGGTAAGTGCTACCGTTACTGGAGGTTCGTAATAGTGTACATTATCCCTACATCTCTCCCTTTTTTTTTTTTGGCCCGGGGAATGGGGGAAGGGGGGGGGGGCTATTCACGAAGCCTTCCGCACAACCCATTGGCGTGCAGCCTCCACCCTATCTTTCGTATCTTGTGGCTCTGAAGCAAATGCTACGGTTTAACCAGAATCCGCTTCGGGCATGTCTAGTCTCCGCGTCTCTTTCCCCTGGTCGGACGTGACCATGTACTGATCTGTCCTACGTATCTTGCCGGTGTCGATACTGCGGCTGTCCGTTTTGTCCAAGGAAGTACCCGTGGTCCCGGCGTGAACTTGAGACACTGTTTGTCCTGCGACTCCTAGTTCATAATATGCTCCGTGGATATATTGGCCAAGCCCAGTCGAATCATCTGTCTTATATCCTGTGCTTGAGCTGCCGATAAGCCTTCTGAGTGACGAAAAGGTGTTCGTAATTGATGTGAGCTTGAGCTTGGTGATCGAACTTAAAGGCGGAGCACATCCCATCATGATAACAAATGTTTGTTCTGTTATGGCCCAGAGACTTCCCATACAGGCATTATACAGCGCGTCATCTGTGGTTCCTGTCCGGCCCTGGGCATTGGTGGCTTTGGTTATGGAGATGCCCATGGTAAATAAAGACAGAGCGAGGAGAATACAGAGACAAACTTTCCGATGAAACTGCATATTGAGCTTCCAGACAACCATGACGGGAAATAGGACGTAGGTTAAGTCCCCGAGGGCAAAGAGAGCTTCACCGGAGACGGCATCAGTAAGGAATCAAATGTGAAATGTTTTGACTTCGAGTGCAACTTACATCCTCCCACATAACCCATATATACCAGTAGGTTTGGATCCCATCTCCGAGCAGGAATCATAGGATTCCACACGCCTTCAACGGGACTGGCCTGTATCCAACTAGTAATTATTATAGCTATGTTGGCCACTGCTTGCAGTACAGTAGCGACTATCAGGAACAACTTTAACCAGGTCTTTGTTCCGAAGATACGGACAAGGAGTATAGCTATCGAAATCCTGGCTATGATCGACGACAGGATACCGGGAGTGGATGACATCCATATCCATTTGAGCACGTTGATGGTCTGGTCGAAGGTGAGGTCTCTATCGTGCTTGCCCATACCCCATTCGTAGGACACGGTGGCGAACGATTGGCAGATGAGATTTAATATCTATTGAGTTCATATATCAGGATTCCGCGAAGATAGAGTGTTGTGGTGAGATGCATACCCCAGCAGCTAACATGAGCCAATCCTCCACGCTCAGTAGCTTGGTCACCGTAATGCGGACCCAGAAACGAACGCCGACGACAATAAGGCATAGACTTGAAAATGACCACGTCAAGCCCATGATCAAAGGTCCGCGGCCAGGGTCGCTAGGGTTGACCGGAGGTGGGAACATAGGTATCCCAGCTAGCTTAGGGTCGTTGGAGTCAGCCATTGCGAGCTTATCTCCGTGGTGTAAAGAGATGATTCGAGCGTGGCAAGCGCTGTATCTGGAGGGAAAGTAGAGTAGATCGATCTGGGAACAGGCGCAGCGAAACACAAAGTGTAGCGTGGAATGATCCACCCTGCTGCGAGTGATATAGGACAAGTCTTCTCTTAAGGACGATGCGAGAAATCTGAGATCCTGATGATCATCAATGCAAGGCTCGGCAAGTCTCATCATAGCACCATCAGTTTACGAGCAAACTAAGCACTGTTATCCTCCTGCGAGTAAGCAGCACCTTCATTTATTTGCCTTGCATAAGTACGCCGGAGGCGCATGACCACTCAGACCTTTTTGATAGATGCATGGGGTTGGACAAGGCCCTCTTCCTGTGGTAAGTATTGCATCTGGCCCTGCTGTAGAATATGCCACCTCCTCCTAAAATTGATAGGAGTTGGTAATACCCTGCCATTGAAGGACTTTCCCCCACCGATCGGCCAACAAAACTTCCCTATCAGTTCGGGGCTTTACTTAAACGAGCAGGCACACCAGAGATTCCTACCAGCGTTGGTGACCCTATGTTCACACCAGTACATTCTATAAGGTAGAGGCGGACTTTGAATGGCGAGACTTAATAACCAAGAAGGAGTGGGTTTTGCAAACTGAGATTGATGGCCTGGGGGACTCCTGCGGTTATAGATGAGAGGCTTTCGCCTGGAGTGAAGTCAGATTAGTTGTGGTGACAGAGTGAAGGGAGCAGTAGATATCTATTATAGCACTTAGAATACGATGGCAATGAACTCTAAACCCTAAACTACCCAGGGGACTTCCCCTATCCTTATACTTAGCGCTTATAGCGCTGAAACAGTACTGGAGCCCGTGCAACGACTAGGTTCCAGCGCTATTATAGCATACCTGTCCCGTCCATATGTGCCTGGACAATTAGAGCAAAGTCGATACAATTCTAAGCACCTCAGATGAAATGTGGCATTCAAACTATCATAATACGTTCAAGGAACAAAGAGTGCAGGTATGAGTGTTGCGAATACCTGAAAATATGATTTCGTCGCACTGACTAGAATGGAGTTCCCAAATCTGGTGACCATCACAACTGAATACATATTGGGGCATCGAATGTACTAGAGAAATGATTTCATTGACGGCCCTACCTTAAACGTAATAATCTATCGTAGAAATAGCCGAGCTCCCTGGAGTTAGTGATCTCATGTCTCAAGATTGAACTTTTAAGTGGTTCTTGAAGGTTCTCCAGAACCAGACACATCCCAAACAACCTCCAGGATCGCCAACAAAGATCTTTCAGGCTCGATTACCCGCTGAAGAACGAATCTTTCATCGGCCGCTGCGAGTAGAGCTTTCCACTCGTGCAGATATCTTTCACGACCATTGAAGAAGCATCCCATGTTCATATCCACGGCCCTGTGAGTTTCTGTTATCAGAGATGCTTGTAACCATAACATGGTCATCGTGTAGCGGCATACCTCATATCTCGCTCTCTCCATAATGGAATATGGCCTGGTTCTGACATAATTGCATCCTGTATAAGGATCTTTGCCCCAGGTCGGAGGGCCGGAATTTGCGCTTTCAGGATTCGGAGAGCATATTTGTCAGCCCAATTATGGAAGATCATGCGGAAGAAGTAAACATCAGCTTGCACCGCCTGCGGATCGAAAAGCCCATGTGCCATGAACTTAATGCGGCCTTTCAACTGGTCGGGTACATCAGACTCCGCGCCCTCAACGACCATCTCCATGTCTTGGACGAGTAGCTTGACATCTCCAAAGCTCTTCGCCAGCTCTATAGCGACGTGGCCTTTGGATCCACCAACGTCAGCGATGAGTACGTTGCCTAGGGAACCCCAGTCGTAGAGCTTGGGGACTTCCGCGATGGCGTAACCCGGAAAATGGTCAAAGGATTTCATCGAAGATGCAAAGCGCATCGCCCGCATAGGGTCCGCACTGAGCACCTCGTAGATTGACTTCTCGGTGTTGTTGGCAAGACAGAAGCCCTGTGAGGATCAGCACGCCCCGAGGTTTAATCATCGAGCTTCGGGGCACCGGAGCATGCAGCGAGAACGTAATCAGCTTTAAAACATGGGACGCACGCACAGTTTCGTTGGGCTCTTCGGATGATGGCCATTTCTGCATCGCGTCTACCATCTACGGCAGAGCGCCTATGTCAGTTCACTACTATACAATTTTCTGTTTCAGGGTTTACTTGGAGGCTTACCCTGGCAGAAGCTGGCCAGCCATCCTGCGCTCCAAGGCTAACCCAGGCATTTATGTATGGAGTGGTCAAGAACTTGGAGATCTTTGTATGTGCCACCAAACCAGGCTCAGGTTCCTTCAAGATACGCATGGCCATCGCGTGCCTGAGTAGGCGTCTGACGAGCGGTTCATCTAGGCCTGTCTTTTTGGAAATCTCTCCAAACGAAACTTGGCCACCCGGAGGTATCATATCGGCAATATGGAATCGGCAGATTGCGTCGATGCTGACCAGGTTGGAGATCTGGAAGGATTAACTCGCGAAAAAGCCCAGCTGAACTTAAGGAAGTTTTACCGCACTGAATTTGAAGACTAGTGACATAGGTTCCAAGAGTAATTCATGCAATTCGGCAGTCGCGTCAAGCACAGCATCTTGAAGATGGGACATATCAGCAGGAAGGCATTCTGGGCTGTCCTCGGCAAAGGATGGGGACGGCACTCCCTGAGCTGATAGAAGCTTCTGTAACTCGGCGACGGAAGTGCTTATCTTGGCAGCTAACTCGACCATCCGGGGAGTTGTATTCGGTAATGCCATGGTCGCTGGGAAGCGGGATAAGGAGGTCTGAGGAGTTGGGGAAATGTAAAGAGTTGAAACGATGGGAACGGTTTTCAATATAAAGATGTGGCTGGAAAGGGAGCGTTTGTGAAAACTACTCCCTTGCTTAGACGATGAGGAGAACAGGAAGAGCAATCAAATCTATGCGTTCCCAGTTTCGCTCTTCGTCTCACTTTCCGCAATATGGTGGGCAATGCAAAGGGCGATCTATTGCAATTGTTGGTCGCACAGCAGACGTTGGCCCCCGAGAGGATCGCAAGTGAGTGGGTGGGCTGTAGGACTCAAGTCCGTACCTCCGATTCAGGGAACCCCTGTCGCTTTTATTCATTCACACCACGCCCACACCACACCCCAAGGTACCACTTGACTAGGTACAAAAGTATATTAACACGAGAAAGTAAAACTACCTACAAATGAACTATGAACACTTACATTTGATAGGTCAATTTTGCAAAGCAGCCTTCAGAACATATTGTAACACTTCATTCCATCAAGAAGCAAGGATTGACTGATCACCAACTGCGTGGCAATAATTTCAAACCGGGTTGCGGCAATGTCTATGCTTCGGATATGGCACCTGAATTAATAACCTATCTTAACCTGCCCAGTAGCTAGAAGGCACTTTGATTATTCACAACCAAGCTCTTTCTAATAGTCGGCATCGCATCTGTAAAAGCCAAATTACTTGTTAAGACTTAAGACAGTTACAACACTCAGTAAATGCATAAAAGGTATGGAGAAATGTGCTCATCGATACAGAAGATGAATACTTTGCCCCGATAGGTGCTAGTGGGCTAGGAAATTTAGAAAGAGATTTGCTATTTCTGCAGTGGTCCCACTTTTACACCTGCCACCACCTGCTACACCGCCGCCACCTGGCAACATAATTGTATGCAGCTGCAATTGCAATTGCAATTGCAACTTTGTTGATTTTTTTCAAAGCTTCGTAGTAATAATAATAACAACAATAACAACACTGTTATTCCGCCATATCTCGCCGCCATGGCGGAGATCCCGAACTCCGAAGAAGGAGGATTTTGGGGCGGGCGTTTTGCTGATTCCTGGGAGCCCGTTTACGCCTATATTTAATATTACGCGAAACGCTACGGTTTTGGTATTAAGCATAGTTAATATAGTAATTATCGTTACGGGAAGCTTATTCGAATAACCGTTTCTTATAACCGCGATACGGCCGAAAAAAGTTAGAGTATCGGCAAACGAATTAAGTAAATTACGAAAAAGGTTAGCTGTACGTAACGTGGTTATATAAAGGTGACGGCTAAAACGGATTAAAAATTCGTTTTCGAGTTAAATCCTTTTTAAGATATATATAATTATACCTACGATTATCTTAACGATGGGACCTTAAACGACGGCTTAGGCGATTCCATATATAAGCGCTTTACGGATAAGCAAAAACGCTATATTAAAGGTTAATATAAAATTAGCAATACGGTTTAGGTTATTGTAACGTCGTTATGTGCAATATTTACCTACCTTTTATATTTATAAAGGTTAAAAAAGTTAATAACCATATTTTTAAAATAAAGCTAAAGAAAATGGATGGCTTTATTAGGACCTAAGCGTTTATTAAAAAGTTCGGAAACGAAGGTCGTTTTTACCGAATCGTTTATGAAAAAGTTAATTTTAACCGTGTTGCCGGTGTGTTTTGGACGTACTTATGGTATATCGAAATGTGGCGACGCTTTTAGCGTATTGTTACTATAAATAATACGTATAAAATTAACTGTTATAAGATGCTATTTATGAATATTACGGGTTATACGAATTATAGGAACGTTTTTAATATGGCGTTCGGGGTTATTTATGACGAAATAAGGGCTTTATTCGAATAGCTGCTTTAACAGTATATATTTTTCCTAAAGAAACTTAATATTTTACATCTTGATATTTTTTTTTCCGATTTCGACGAAAAGCTTAAGGGTATAACAATAATAGCGTTACCGGATACGTAATAACTAATATATATCTTCCATATAAATAAAAACGGTATTTTCCATAGCTGCGAAAAGTGGAAAAGTATTTTTACCGAAAATAACGGTAATAATAACCTTTTTAAGGATAGCAGCGATACTAGCAACGAGGAAAATGCTTTTTTAAATCTGAATAAAAACTTGGAAAGTAACGATCGGCAGCATTTTCGATACCTGAATGGTTCCGTATGTAATAATTAACTTTATCCTTTATAACCGTAAAGAATATATTATATTAGTAATATATGGTAACGTGCCACACATATGAGCGAGAGACACATATGAGCGAACCACTTTTTGGCACCTCGCAACAACCAACCCAAATAACTCAACCACAACACATCAAATTGATTCTAATCAATCGTATTCTCTTTCGCAGACCGTATCTACAACTTCAGGACAAGTGCACGTATTATATCAAAGCTTGTTGCGGACGCCATATTGCCATTCCTTCCTGCCAACCTGCCCGCAACCGACTTTTCCCTAACGCGTCCAAGTTAGTATTACCCCCATTTCGTATAACCCAAAGCCGACCGACTAGATAACTATTTTCGACCGAATCCTTAACCTAAATACGCGAGCATTTTTTGTCCGGCTTTAATACGTTGAAGATATACGACGGAGAACGTGTTATAGGATGCGTTGGGAACGCGTTGGAAGCGCGCTGGAAGGCATTGGGGGGTCCGTGCGGGGCGTCTCGCAGAGCGTGTGGTAGGGCGTATGGCAGGGCGTGTTGGGCTTGATTTCGTAATAACTCGAGACTTACGCAATTATACAATTAGAACAAACGTTTCCCAGAAAGATGAATATTTGCTATATAGGATAAACAAGTTCTTTTAGCCAGTAGAAAGGTTATGGCAAAGAATTGCTACTAATAGCTTCTGAAATTGAGCGGTTGCGGGCGGGTTGGCAGGAAGAAATGGTAATACGGCATCTGCAACAAGCCTTGATATAATGTATGCATTCGTCGAGAAGCTGTAAATATGGCTAACAAAGAAACATTCGATTGATTTGAGTTGATTTAAGGTGTTGTGGTTGAGTTATTGGGGTGCATTGTTAGGAAGTGCCAAAAAGTGGTTCGCTCATATGTATCTCTTGCTTATATGTGTGGGACGTTATATTTATATACTAAAAAGGATTTTAACGTTATTTAATAACGCTTAATAAATAAGTTCGGTAATAATTTTTAATTTGCCGTTAAATACTTAAAGGATATAACGTACCACACAAGCTCGCGGCGCGGTTTTTGGCACCTCACAACAACAAACTCAAATTAATCAACCACAACACATCAATTCAATTCAAATTAATCGGATTCTTCATCGCTAGACGTATCTAAAACTTCTTTACAAGTACGCGCATTATGCCCGGGCTTGCCGCAGACGCCACACTTCCGTTTGTTGGTTTTAACCCTCTTGCGACGATTACTTCCAACAGCTGTTAGCTGCATTTTTTTACCACCCCTTTCTTTTCAGGTCAGAAAAGTTTGTCCCCTTTATATAATAAATATTCCTCCTTTTTAAAAACGTTTATTTTTGGTCCTACGACGTTTGCTTAAAATATAATTTATTTCGCGTAATTAAATGTTTTTTTTTCTTAAGAAAAGTAGCTTTATATAATAACAATATGTACCCTTTTGTTATAAGATTAACCGATTTAAGTAACCTTGTTAACGAGCTACCTTAATAATTTCTAATCCTCCTTTATAAATATTGTCCTTATTTCGTTACTTTACGGATATTTCTAGGAGTTTTCGTAAGGGGTAAAATAGAACCGGCGGAGGTTAGCGGGGAGACGGTCGGCGTAGGCACAACTGGAGGAACCTTTAATTCGGAAAAAACGTTATTGGGATCGAATGGAACAAAATTAGCTTTCGCGAATCCAGATTTGATGTTATCGGACGTTATGGCAGCTTGGAACGCGTCGTAGAAGCCGGCGAGGAAATCTTTTTTAACAATATAGGTATAGTAGCATTGCATTAAATTTTCGATATAGCGCGAATAAGCGCGTTTTAAAACAGAAAAATAAGATACGTTAAGAGGTTAAAGCTAATGCGAAAAATGCGCGGGCATGTAAAGCGTAATAATGTTGTTATTAGCGTAGTATTTTTCGAATTCTATCGAATGGTAGCTTTTATGGCCGTCGAGGATAAAGAAACGTTTCGAACTTTTCGTACGCGTCCGAATACGTTTGTGAAAATGCTGGATCTATTCGAAACCCAATTTATTTATTATTTAGCTATTATTACTTAATGCGATCTTTTAATCGGCTGCTGGCAGTGGGTTATCGCGGTACCAAAACTTAAGATGATTTTTTCCCGTTATGATAACAATAACGGCATAGCCTAATTTTGGAAATTAACAGTTTGGATAATTATAACCTATTTTTTATTCCTTTATTACGTTAATTTAGGTTTTTTACGTTTTTCGGTACTGGTAATTATTATGCCCGTTATTATAAGAAGCCTTATTAAGAATTTAATCTCGTTGAAGTTGTAGATATCTTTTTACGATACCGTATTTTGCGATTATAGCCCGAACAAGTTCGAACTATTTGCGAAATGTTTCTAGATTTTTGTATAGAACCTGTTAATAATCGATTTTCCGATTTAAACGCGTTTGGAGTTTTTTTTGCCGTTTAACAAAGTTCGACGCCCAGTTAATTCTAACGCGTATCGCAGCGCGTTAGGCAAGTAGTAAATTTGCCATATCTTTAACGTATTAAAGCCGGATAGGAAATGCTCGCGCATCTAGGTTAAGAACCCTTTCGATAATGGATTTCTCTTCGGTCGCCGTCAATTTTCGCAGATGGGGGATAATATCGGCTCGGGCGCGTCTGCTATGATGTCGGGCTTTCAAAGTTATTCGGCAATCTCGTATATAGAACTAAGCTTTTTGAAACTAAGCTTTGGAGTTTGTCTTTTAGCCTGAAGGGCTAGGTTCAATTTAGATTCTTTTGTAAGGCGCTTTATAATGTTGGTGTTAAGTAATGGATTAATAAAGATGGATAATTGGAATATTGATAAAACCGCGCCGCGAACTTTGTGTACGCCGCGAGCTTGTATGGTACGTTATAGCTTTTTATCCGTTATTAATAGGTTAATTACTTTACTTTATGCTCTCGTAATTACGGGGCTCGAATAAGCTTGCTTACGAAATTTAATTATAACTTTGTTAAGCGTTATTTGTTTAATAGGCGCGGTAACCTTTTCGCCTTAAATAAAACCTTTACAAAAATAATCGATAAGCAGAAAGCGAAGTTTTATTACGTAACAGTTAATTATCCATTTAATTCCGCTGTAATTATATCCGCTGCGAATAAGTAAAAAATATTACATTTTGTTACTCGAAAAAAGTTGTTAATTTTTTAATAAAATAATACCGCCGAGCGTTATTATAACTTTTAACGTAAGTTAATTTTATATCTTAACCATTACCGCCGTATATAGGTATATTTAAAGCGTAATATGATATATTATATATTTATATTATATAATATAATATCTATTCAACGTTTGAAAATCCTTATATTAAACGGCTATTACCAAACGATATCGATAAATAATGGCATATACGGCGGGACTTGGTAAATAACTTTTATTGTTTTAAGGGCGTAATTAATGGTATACAGGTTGACGAAACCCCTTTTTTATTAATCCGCGAGTTATGGGTTATCCAAACGCGTAGCCGCTTTTGCAACGTACCGATAACCTTATCCGAAGTTTTCCGCCTAAAGACACGACAATTCCATATACGCCGAAACGTTTACGAATTATTCCGCTGTAAGCACTTATAATAAAAGTTTATCGAAAAATCCGAAGGTAATACTACGCCTTAACCTTTGCAACGGGTACGCTGCAGCGTAACTACGTTTTTAACCCGGGGTAACGTTTAAGGAAGTACGCTATCCATATTATTTACGAAGTTGCAAACGACTATAACGAAAAGATAAAGCCGAAGTTGTAATAGTAAGGTTATATATATCGCGGTAAACGCGGTAAACGGGGCGGACATAAAAAGGGTAACGGACGAAGTAATACGTAAGGATTAACGGTATTTATAGCCTTACCGGCTTCCGCGGCGCCGTTTATAGCACCTAGAGTAGCGATAACCTTAACCGCCACGGCCGCCTTAGACCTTAAACGCCGTTAGCAAAAACTCGTTGCTACTACGTACCGTCCTTAATACGTAACAAGTTACTTCGAACTAAAGCCAGGCGTATAGGTGCCTAATTCGGCTGTAGCAGATACGATCGACCTAATTGACAATAATTAACTGCTATATAGGGTTATAAAGGTGCTGGAACGCTTTAAAATGCGTTAGTTTTAGGAAGCATTGTTGTAATATAGCTAAAGTTTATTGTAAGCCTTGTTAATAAGAGTGCACCTTAATAAATCAATTAAAAGTGGATGTAATTTGCTAATGTTTTGCATAAGGGGGTCTCTGAGGAAAGACTAGGTGGGAACTGGCAGGTGTGCCAGATGTATGCCAGGTGGAAGTGGGGCCACTGCAGAAATAGCAAAAGGTTCACTGCAGAAATAGCAAATCTCATTTAGCAATAGAGTTTCAATTGTATTTAAATTGCATTATCGTGTTAACGAGGCTATTGCTCGGGCTTCCACTCTCCATTGGTGGCTTTGTACAGGTGACCAGGCTTTCATCAACGCCGATGGCAACCTGTTGGAGGGTTGTATTCAGTATTCCCTTGCCGATCGTTCCTAAAGTTCGGGTCAATTAACCAATTCAGCGCTGCGCCACAATGTGCTGCGAAGTAACCGATCCTAGTGGGGCGGCGGGAGTAGGGATGTACAGTGCATTTTCCCACGTTATCCCCGCTCTCGAGTACTTCGGTTTCCACGCTTCTTCCAAATGATCTCAGGAGTGAGTACACTTTGCGTTACCGTGTTGACTTTGCACTATCTTTATTTGTCATGGAAAAATGAGGGCCTAATGGGCTCCAATCAGACACCGCTGGTGGGCTCTACTAGGGCCTATAAAAGAGGCTTCGATCAGCTTAGGTAGCTTGGAAGTTCTTTCCTTCCTGAGAGTCAGAGCAGTCAATATAGCCTCAAAACTTCTTCTGTGACATCTTTCAACTGAAAATGAGTTCCACCACTATCCAGTATGAAGCACTGGCACAGCAGATTGAATCAATTCTAAAGGACCCGAGAGCTATCACTACTCAGATTAAAGATGAAAAAATCCGCCGTCGCTTAGCTGCAGGCGGACGTAAGCTCGGTATATCTTTGGAGGAGCCTAGAGACACTTTGCGCAGATTTGGCTACATGGTATGTAGGACCGCCCCTCCGTCATCGTAGAATTGACTATAACCATCATCAGCACTTCCAGCTTCCTCTGGCTCTCGTTGGTGTGGAAACCGGGCTTTTTGCCGCCCTGGCAGCCGAGCCTCGATCTTTCACCAGCGCAGAGCTCGCAGAGAAGACTGGTGTGAACCTTAGTCTCTTGAGTATGTATAGCGATTCTTCCCCTTAGCCGAGAAATGTTAACGATCTATAGAGAGACTACTACGTTATTACCAGGCTCTCGATATGATATCTCAAATTGAGAACGATACCTGGCAGTCCAGCAACGTAACTCAGATTCTAAGCAATGATTACCACGCCAATGTACTTCGATTCTCGTAAGGACATCCATCTAATTGTTTTCAGCATGTTAACATTGTCAACAGACAGAAGATCACCGCACCAGCATCATTGAGTCTTCCGGAATGGCTCCAATCCAATGGGTATAAAGACCCTACCGGCCTGACGCCGACAGCTTGGGGAAGCGCCTTTCATACGGACCAGCATCCCTATTCATGGCTGGCTGACAATCCTTGGGCATTAGAGCTTGCACTTGCGCACATGAGAATCCAACGGGAAGGAAGACCATTGTTTTTCGATGCCTTGGATTTTGAAAAACGCTTCGCTCAGGACACCACCAGCTCAACCGTTTTGTTTGTCGATATTGGCGGGTCAACGGGTTCCCAGTCTCTTACCTTCCGGCAGCGATATCCAAGTCTCCCTGGAAGGGTGATTGTCCAAGACCGGCCAGAGATTGTGCAGCGAGCGAAAGCGACGCTTGCCAGCTCTGCAAATATCGAGGCAGAGGAATATGATATCTTCACGCCAGAGCCCGTCAAAGGTATGATTCGCTCCTAGAAGTATTGTATAATGGGTATCCCGGCTAATATTTGTCCGTCCATCGTTAAGGAGCTAGAGCTTACTATCTCCGGAATATTTTTCACGCATGGGCAGATGCAACATGCGTGGATATTTTACTCAACATCAAAGCAGGCATGACCGATCAATCAGTGGTTATGATCGACGAGACCGTCCTTTCTGAGCGAGGTGCTGCACCCAGAGGGGCCCAGCATGACATGGAGGTAATGCTTTGCGTTGGTATGTGCCCCCTTGTATTCATTCCCTCTACTAGGCACTCATATCCTATGTCTTGAAAGCTGTACGCGGTGTGCATGCTACTGGGTAGAGATTATACCCTATATCCAGCTCAAAATATGCTGTTGCTGATCTGAGAAATCTACAGGTGCGAAAGAACGCACAAAGGCTGAGTGGGAAAAGTTACTTGAGGATGCCGGACTGAAACTGCGTGAAGTGGTGAAGTATGACGAGGAGTACGAAGATTGTTTGATCATTGCAGGTCTCAAATGAACATAATATCAACTGTATCTTCCGTGTCCTTATACCTAGCTTTCGTAAATAAACCACGGATACTATAAGATTTGTCTAAGTCAGCGCGATCCACCATACAAGACTTCATATGCGATTTGCCGTAGCACTTGTCTAATACAAATTCATATAAACACCCAATCTTTATGGTGACACTGTAGCCCTCTTTGTTGCAGACTTCATAATTAAGTAGAACAAGCTTAAGGTGGTGTTCGGGACACTTCAGACTCTGATTCTTGTAGCTCGTACCAACCCTGTCAATCAGCAGGACGGAAGTAAAGCTGTTGATTGCTAAAGTTCCCACTCTATTAAGTTTCGCTTTAGTCGGCTGATACGACCGAACGGGTTTCGGCCCAAGTTAACCCTATTTGTCATGGGGCTGTGTGGAGCCCCGTTGAGGGCACCGGCTGAACGCCGATGCCAAGCAGCGTTAGCGCCGCTCCTCAAATTCGCGCGCATAACTGTATTTTCACTTTTTCTCTTTTCTTCCCTTTTTAGCTAGAAAATAGATTCCAATCGGCAACCAACTGCAGACCGCATAGGTAAGGCCTTTTACATATTTTCTAGCTTACTATTTAGCGGAAAAAAAGACGCTTAGGATTAGATGAAAAGGTTTTCGAACGCTTTTGTTGGGGCCCAGTAAAGGGCCCCTTTAAACCCGGAATTGCAAAGCGTATTTAGCGCAATTACGGATATATTAACGAGCTTTATAGCTGCCATAAAGCAGCGCATAAGCCAGTAACTTAAAAAAAGTAAGAAAAAAGCGGCCTTTTTCGCCAATACGTAAAAACTTAATATAAGGCAAATAACGAACTGTCGCAGTCGGCCGAACAGTTTAAATAAAGCTTAGTTAATTAATAGGAACTTATTAGCCAGCTATAAACTCGAAACGCAATATTAATAACAAACGTTCCCCCGGACGCAATTCCGTAATAATCGGACGTTTAATTAGCTTCCGCCGTAAAAGCAGCTCGGGTAACGGAAACGACAGTCGAAACGAAACGGAAACCGTTTTTATGGCCCGAAAAATTCGACGAGACGAAAAAAAAATTCCCCGGTTAATACGCCTTTATATTTTATAAACTAAAGATCGACGCAATCTTCGTAAAAAAGGTTCGGAAGTAATTTTACACTATTTATAAACGGTTCGAAGTTAATATATAACGAACGGTTATTACATATTATATAATTAAGGGCCTAAATAACAGTTACAACCTTATAAATTTCTTTCGGGTATTATACAAGTAATATAACGACCGGCATAAAAAAAAAGAAGCTGCCGAACGTTTTAAAAGTTCAAAATAAGTAAATAACGTAAAATTTTCGTCGTTTTATTCCGTTTTCGAAAGGACGCTAGCCGACGCGGAAAGTACGATATAATTAACGGGAGCGAAGCTTACGTTACTAAAGAAAGTCCTTAACCGGAAGTTTACCTAAGTTTTAATGCCGGTAAACCTATTAGAAAATTATAACGCGTAAGTAAATAAGGTAAAAAAAATCGCAGGTCGTTTCGAAAAAATAACGCGGTATAAAAGAACTAGCAATTTTATCGAAGTTCCGTAAAGCGATAACGATAAAGCTGTTATTAACCCGGACGGCGATGTAAATATATTAAAAGTGCTTACGATAGGTCGGCAATAATAAGGATTTTACGCTTTCTTTTCCGTGCCGAAATAAGGCGTACGATAAGTTTTTTAAGAAAAACGTAACGTTTGTAAAGCGAAAAACCTTTGTTTTCGTTATAAACGTCCTAATTACAAAACGAACCGTTGCCTGCTGTTACTAATAAAAAGGCCGTAGAACGGAATTAACTTTATTAAGATTTTCGAATAGGACGAATTAAAATTAAAAAGCGAAAAAGAAAAAAAGTAATTTTTAAATATCGTTACGTTCGGAAGCGAAAGGCGACTTAGGTTAAAATAAAAATTGCAGAGCAAAATATAAATGGTACTTTATTTATTATCGACGTTTGTATTAATTAAGAAAAATTCGTGAAAATATTTATTAATTAAAAATATAAAGACTTTATAGCTATAAACGAAACGTTCGTAAAACGCCTAAAGTTATCGCATATTCTAATAAAATTACGCGGATTAAAAAAGGTTTAAAAAATAAGCCGGCATTAATAAAGCGAAATTAAAAAGATAACATATATAAAAACAGATATCGACGGGTTTAAAGCTAAAAGCTTTGCCTATATTATAAATGGTTTAAATTACGCTTTTATTTTGGGAAAGCCTTGGATAAAGCGTTATAACGTCGTATACTTGGCGCGAGAGCACGTATTAACGGTAAACGTAATAGGATATATAAAGGTTTACGAAAAAGGATACGAAAAAAAGGAAAGCTGCGTACGAACCGTTCGCGAGGTTCGGAAAATATCGGCAACCGTTTTCGGAGCGAAGCTTTAAAGGATAAAAAGAATTAAAGGGATTTAATAAAAAACCTAATTATTTTCAGTTACGTTAGCCGATATTAATAAGGTATTAATACTTAAAAAAAAATTTTTACTTAAAGTTAAAAATATTTCGAAAGCTTTTCGATAAGGAATTAAGAAACGCTTTACTTTTTTACCGTCCGAGGGTTAATTATAAAATACGATTACGCCGCGACGAAACGGGACAAAAGATGCCGATATTATAAAAACCTTTATATAGCATATTACGTAACGAATTGTTAGTATTAAAAAAAACCCTGACGGAATTTCTTAATAAAAGGTATATCCGCGGAAGTAATTTACCAGCCGGGGCCCCGGTTTTATTCGTAAGAAAACCGGAAGAAAAATTGCGTTTTTGTTGTAATTATCGGGTATTAAACGGGATAATAAAAAAAGATCGTTACTTTTATTATTAGTTTTAAAAACTTTAAAGATATTATTTTACGCGAAATAATTTATTAAAGTAAACGTCCGAATAACGTTTTATAAGATTAGGATTAAAAAGAAAAATAAATGGAAAACCGTTTTTCGAATATACTTTAAGTTATTCGAATAATTAGTAATACCGTTCGGATTATACGGTATTTCTGCGACTTTTTATCGTTACGTAAACGGGATATTAAGGGAATTCCTAAACGTTTTTTATTTTATATATATGGTTAATATTTTCATTTACTTTTTAAGGTTTAAAAAAATTATATGTAAAAAGTAAAAAAGGTTTTAAGCCGTTTAAAAAAAGCGAGTTTTAAATTCGATATATTTAAGTATAAGTTCGTTATTAAATTAACGAAATACTTAGGATTTATTATAAAGGCGGGACGAAAAATACGGATGGATCCAGAAAAACTACGCGCGATTAAAAAATAGAAAGTTTTTAAAATTTGCGAAATTTTATCGCGAGTTTATAGTTCGTTATGCGAAGTTAGCGGCTTTTTTGGTCGTTTTAATCCGGAAAGGGATTTCGTTCCGTTAAAAGCGAAAAAAAAAGGCGTTCGAATAACTTAAGAACGCCTTTATATTGGAATTAATCTTTACGTAATAGGATCCCGAAAAGCTTACAGTAATAGAAGCGGATTATTTAAAATACGTATGCGGAAAAAGTTTGTTTTAGGTTAATAAGTAAGGAATATTACGTTTAATTACTTATTATTCGAAAAAGTTAACTATTACCGAATTTAATTATAAAATATATAATAAAAAACTTTTAACAGTAATCAATTATTTAAAAACTTAGGATATGGAATTACGTAATGTAACAATCCCGTTTAAGGTAATTACCGATTGCAAAAACCTAAAATATTTTATAACGATAAAAAAGTTAAATGAATATTAAATAAGGCAATCCGAAAAACTTTTACGGTTTAACTTTTATTTAAAGTTCCGTACGGGCTGTTTAAATATTAAGGCCGACGCGCTTTTACGTAAAAAATAAAATATGTTTTCGGGAAACGCCGATAGCAAAAAGGTTAATTATAAATTCCAGTTATTAAAGGAAAAATAGTTTTTTTTTAAAACTTACAAGGAATGGAAGTAACGCAAACGAGCCGTTAACGGTTAATAAGATAAGTACGACAAAAAGGGAATTTTTCCGGGAAACGTAAGTATTTTAATATTACGAAAATTTTTAAAAAGCTTAGAACGTAACGTTAAAGTACGATAAAAGTTCCGCTTGCGTTATCCGAGTTATCGCCGAAGGGAAACGTAATTTTTTTACCAATTTTCAGTTAATAATATTTATTATTAAATATTTGCTAAATACTAAAGATTTTCCTTAATTCCGTAACCGTTTATGGATTTTAGATTAAAAGCCGCTTAGGACGGCTTTAATTTAAAATACGTACGATTTTTATATAATAGGATATCTAGGTAAAAAAGTTACGATAACGGTATTTGCGAAAAGCTTTTTTTGGCCGGGTATATATCGTACGGCTAGGCAGTTTTGCAGAAATTGCGACGTATATAATTATAAAAACGTATAAAGAAATAGGAAAAAGGGGTTGCTAAAGCCGTTGCCGGTCCTCGAGCGATTTTATAGTAAGCTGTCGATCGATTTCATAACCGATTTGCCAGTTGCTTTCGAATACGACCCGAACTCTTTAATAGTTATAACGTACCGATTATTTAAATTAATCGTTTTGGAAGCAATACGTACGATAAACGTAAAAACTTGCGTAAAGGTATTCGTAAAAGCGTATTAAAAATTCCATGCTTTTCTTAAAGTTATTATAAGCAATAAAAAAATAAATTAAATAAGGAAATTTTGGAGCAAGTTTTGCGAATTAATAGGGATAAAGCAACGCCTTTTTACAACGTACTATTCCGAAACCGATAGTTTTACGAAAAGGGCCAATTAAAAAATGTTAACTTATTTGCGAACGTTCGTAACGTATTTTTAATAAAAATAAAATAAATTCCTTCCGGGAGCAATATTTACAATTAATAACCGAAATACAATTTCGATAAATTTAAGCCTTTTTTTTTTTTCCTTTACGGGTATTACGCAAATCCGGTCCTTTAAGTAAAAAGCAGTTCGGTACCTAAAAAGGATTCGCGTATTAAAGCGGAAAATTTCGTTAAAAAATTGCCGAAAAAACCGGAATTTGCTTAAGTTATTATGGCAGCTATTTAACAAGCCTAGGAAAAAAATTGCGAACAAATATCGCGCTTTTGCCGAATAATACGAAGTTAATAATAACGTATGGCTGTTGTTTAAAAAATATCGTTACTTTTTGGCCATCGAAAAAGTTACGGTAGTTTTAAGTTAAATACCGGTTAATTAAGGTAATTAATTTTTACGTAAGCGAATTAAATACGTCGGAAAAGATTTATAACCGCTTTTACGTAAATTTATTAAAGTGCGCAAATTATAACCCTTTGTCGTTATAAGTTAACGCGGATACGTAACTTTTTCCAGTATTTCCGGAAAAAAGCGAAAAATTTAAATATAAAAAAAAAATTTTTAAACCCGGATTAAAAAAATAAGAAAAAGTTTTAAAGGAAAGGTTTTAATAAAGTAAGAAAAGTAAGCAAAATTTACGTAAAAATGGCCTTATAAAAATTCGAAAGGAAATATGGCTCCGTAATTATTAATAATAAACCTTAAATATACCGTTTTATTAAGAAACGGGCCGGCCGAAAGCCAGTTTAAAAGTTGCGCGAAAGCGATTTATAAGAAGTACGGGAATTCCGGAAAAGCCGCCCCGGAATAAAGTTATTTTAGCTTATAAGTAACGTATCCGTAATTTATAAACAACGTACGAAAAAAGGAAATAATGGTTAAGATATAAGTAGTACGCCGGTTACGTTTAATGTTTTAAAAATCTATAAACTTAATAATTTACTTAAAGGTTTACAGCTTTTCAACTACGTATAAAAAACGCGGGAAATACGCGCGCGTTTAGTTATTTTTCATTATTATTATCGGCGTTATCCTTTTTAATACCCGGCAAAACGGGGATTTTCTCGTCGATCGACTGAACGACGGTTATAAGGTTTTCGAAAGCAAAGGCGATACGGTTACCAACGTCGATTAACTCAAATTAAAAAATAGTTAGTAAGTAACGCGGAAACTTCGTATAAGGATTATTTACGTATCGAAATTTATCGTTTTTATATTCGATACGGCCTTTATTACGGAAAGTAACCGCGATACCGGAACCGGAAGCTTAAGCAATAAGTAAGTAACGTACGAATAACGGATTAATAACGCATACGTACTTTCTTACGCGTAATATATACAAATTTAATTCGGAAACGTAAATCCTTAACATTTGCTTTTTCTTAAGTACGAATAAAAGCTAAAGGGCGATATTAATAACGCGGAAGCAACTCGGAAACAGCTTACGAAAATCGTATTTACTTGGGTTTCGATAATTATATTTACGGGTAGCTTTATAAAAAGCATAAACCGTTTTACGGAACTCGGAAATGTTAAAAAGTTACGCGGAAATAGCGTTAAAAAAGCGTATTAGCAAAAAGATAAAATAAAAGCAATAAGGAATTTACCTTAAGATAATTATAATTGTAGCCGGTATAAGCTATATATTTAACTGCTTTCCTACCTAAAGATATAAACGGGAGAAAAATAAAAAAAAGAATTATTTAAAAGTAACGTAATTACCTTATTAGTTTACATAAAATGTATTTAGGTTTTCGGCGAAACGAGAAATATAGGTAAAATAAGGTACCTTTCGGATACGGGAAAGATATTCGGCTAGGGCGACGCAAGTACGTAACGCGGAAATACCGTCCGCCGCAAAACTGCTAAAAGGGCCGAAATTTTGGGTAGCTTTTTTCTTACCAGGCATTTTAAAAACGCTACGGCGTACCTAATCAACTTACGAATAGCTAGCTAACAACGTAAAAAAAACGCAGTTTAAAGGAAAAAAGGGGGGGGGGGGGCGGGAA
>QJNY01000106.1:101240-182263 GCA_004155945.1 Monosporascus sp. mg162
ACCACCCCCCCCCCCCCCCCCCCCCCCCCCCCCCCCCCCCCCCCCCCCCCCCCCCCCCCCCCCCCCCCCCCCCCCCCCCCCCCCCCCCCCCCGAGAAATAACTTACCGATTTAGGTTATTGTTATTGGAAAAAGGTTGCAGATAAGTGAGATAAAGGTTCCTTTTATAGATGGGTCGACGAAAGCCCATAATCAGTAACTAAAGCTAATCCCGATTCGGAAACCGGGTTTTTAATTAATCAAAAGCGGGGATCAGCGCAGTTACTAATTATGGGCGGAGCTAAACCTAATTAAGATAAGTGGAAGGGTAATATCATGGGGCTATATGGAGCCCCGTTAAGGGCACCGGCTGAACGCCGATGCCAAGCAGCGTTAGCGCCGCTTTTCAAATTCGCGCGCACAACTATATTTTCACTTTTTCTCTTTTCTTCCCTCCTTAGCTAGAAAATTGACTCCAATCGGCAACCAACTGCAGACCGCACAGGTGAGGCCTTTCACACTATTGCTTTTTAAAGTAACTGAATCGTTACCATTTTTCGATAATATAGTATTAATACCTTTATTTAACGAAATATAACGCGTTTCGTGCTAAATAAAGTTCTTTCGGCCTAAATACTGATATATTTGAAAAGAAATCAAGAAAAAAATCGAAGAAGAAATTAAAAAGGTATTAATTCGAATGGCAGCAACTTATTCGAAAAACAAAAAATATCTGACAGCATTTGTAAAGTAACTTAATATCTTATATAAAATTAATAGTTAACGCTAAGGCCTTTTAAAATTCGAAGTTATCGCGAAAAGATCTATATTTCGTTACCAGTATAATAATTATTTTTAATAACGCAACCTCGTTTAAAAAGCCCCCCGGGCTTATTTAATACTGGCTTAACCAATATTATATACGCCGGACAGCCTTATACTGAAATTTTTCATATTCCTATCGATTTTAGACCTTTGCAAAGGAACTAAGCCGAAAGTTAAACGGAAAGTAGTTAACCGTACGAGCGTTATTCGTAAACTTTGCATAAAGTAATATTACTTTTAAAAGCGCATTAAAAACAGATTAACGAAAAGTTTAGCATTTCGAATTATGGGATTAAAGAACGCGGTTATTAAGCCGTAACTGACGAATTAAACGCGCAAGGGATTAACGTAACGAAGAAGCAGGTGAAAAACAAATACAGTTACCTTCAGGACAGGATTTAGGTATGGCTTACGTTGAAGGAAGCGAGTGTTTTCGGTTGGGATAAAGTTTTTTAGCTTCTTACGGCTGAACCCGAAGTGTAGGAAAGCTAACTGAAGGTTAATAGTGCTTCCTATATTAAACTGTATGGTGATAACTAACTGTTGCTTAGGTGCATTTCGAAGCAAAGGCTTTCCGCTATAAAGCCCTGGAGCACGCCGAACTTTGTGAAGCCGTATTCGGGGCTTCCGTTAAAGCTAAAGGCGAGTTAGCTGTTGGTTTCAAAAAAGAAGTTAGCGCTGCCGACGAAGAAGGGGATCGCTATATCGAAGAAACGGAAGCTATCTTCGTTGATGATGACGCTTTACGGGAGATACGGAGCCGCCTTCGTAAGCGCCCTGCTAACGATTCGGAAACGCAGCAAAGAAAGAAAAAGCTTAGGGAAAACAGTGGTACGCTGGTAAAAAAAGGCCTCGAATGTATCGCCGAAGCGATTATTCGCAGCGAAGAGCTAGCTAAAAGCACCGGGTTAGATATGAAGACAGCTCTTAAGATCTTTAACAGTACTTACGATTCCAAATTTAACGATGATACGCTGCTTCGCGTCGTCCAAGCTTGGGTAAGCGATAACCGGCTCGCTACTATGTTTATAGGCTTAAACGATAATTTAAGGCTTTAGTGGCTTAGAAGCTTCGAAGGTAATGGGGATTCGGGCTGCAGGAATACCGCGGGTAGCGACGAAAAGGTTCTTTATGATAAAAACGAAGATATTACTGATTTCTTACGCATAGAAAGCGATGGAAATGATGGAAACGATACGGATATAAAGCTGTAAAGGCGAAAAAGGCGTTAAAATGGTGGAAATTATGGAAGTGGTGGAAGTAATTGAAGAAAAAGGATAACCCTTTTTTCCTAATTAATATGTTTCATTCCACTATAACACATGAGGTTTTTTAATGTAGCTTAAGTTCTAAATGTGTTAAATCCTTATATAAAACGAGTATATTTAAAACTTGCAATCTATTTAGTAGTTTCGAAGTTATTATAACGAATAAACTTAACAACTTTTCGCATCCTTTTAAAAAATCACAACTACCTTATTACGCTTACAATAAACCTTTTTTTCTATCAATAACGACATTTTAATTACCTCCGCTTTAATTCTTCCTAAATTTCAAATACGTATTTTATATCCGTTTCGCGGTAATATTACGATATTTTGCAATAGCTGAAGATACGCCGCCCTGCTTCTTTGCGCGCAAGAAGTTATTCGCTTGGCCTTTATCGTTAATGTGAACTGCTTTATTTAGTTCCACGGGTTCGTTAGGGTCGATTTCGCCGTAATCTAATAGGAAGTTGTAAAGGCCAGCCGTAGCGTAAATCGCCTTTATTGTCGTCTTAATACGCATATAAGGAAAGTTTTCCTTAAAGATCCTAAAGGTATTTTTCCACCTGCTGAAGATCTTTTCGATGGCGTTTCGCAGCTGCGCATGCCTTAGATTGTATAGCTCCTCCGGCGTATGTAACTTTAGCTGGGCCTACGCTTGATTTTGAAGATAATATCGCGTTTCGCGATACGGAATAAAGATTTGCTTGCTGTTGGCGTACCTAGCGTTCTTAAGCATGTATTTATCCTTAGGGATAACGAGGTTATCGCGATTAACGGTGTTATTAAACATTTTAGCGTTATTCGTAAAGTTTTCCCAGCTCGCTAGAATGTAGGTAAATTTTCTATCGAAGTTATAGGCGGCTAATACGTTCGTTGATAGCTTCCTTTTACGGTTTTTCTATACTTTTCGTTTAAAGGCGTGGCCTTTAACCCTGACCTTGAAGTAAATGCTATCAAGCGTTCCTATTACGTTTTCAAACTATGGAAAGGACTTCCCGTTATTTAGGATCTTTTTATAAGGGCGATTATTAACGGGCCTAATAATAATACGTACTAATACTATAAAGGCGTTTAGGACTTTATGGAACGCGCGATAAATAGTATTATTACTCCTTATAAAGCGATCGGAAACGACCCGAACGGAGGAACCTTAAGCCATAATATAAAAGAAAATTATCATCTTTTCGTCAACCGATATCCGTAACGTTTTCAGCGCTGTATTCGCTAGCAGCTAATTACGCAGCGCGTAATACGTATCTTATTCATCCTTATAATCCTTCGAAAACGGTCGTCCGTCGAAGACAGCATCGCGAATACATATTTAAGGCCCGTTTGTTTATCAGTATACACCTCCATACGGTACTGAAGACCGGGGGTAAAAGCTACAAGTAAAGCAGCGATAGCGACGAGCTGCTTTGGCCGACGGCGGCGCGCTTTCCGTATTACCACCATAATTATCGATCGCGAAAAGCGTTCAATACCATCATGAAATTGCAAAGCGACAGTTATGAAAGTCCTAATCTATGGCGTCATCAAAATATACAGCAAAAAGGGCAGCTTAAGGGCTAGCAACAGGCTTTTAGGGGCTAGCAATAAGCTTTTAGGTGCTAGCAACCGGCGTTTAGAGCTAGCAACAGGCACTTAGGGGCTAGTAACAGGCTCCAAAGCAGTTTTGGCGCTATCAATCAGCAGTTTCAACTGCTCGAAATTGCTGAAGGAGTTTCAGCATGATGAATAAACATGATTAGTCGAGACCTGCCAAGAAGAACCAGCCATTTTCAGCCAAAAAAGGTGGAGATGGCTGGTCCTGAATGACCCGAACGGTTTGCTGATTCTGATTCTGAATCCCCACAAGCACGTGTTTCTGAAGTGTCCCGAACACGCCCTAACTCTCCAGAGACGGTTCACATCCTGTTGAAGCACCTTTCCTTCTAAATTTCATCCGTGCGCTTGGAGCTGTTAGCGCTCAAGCGTTCATTACACTCATTTTCTTAACTCTTGGCACTCTTGGCAAAATTGCCACCAAAAACGTCAAAACACCAAGGTCCAAATCTTACGATTTCTGGATTTGTTCTACGGAATAACTCCAGCGAATTAGTTACCTCAGCTAGCTCAGGCCTCCCTGGCTTGTTTTCCAAATGTACTGCTGTATCACGCTAAAAATTAACCAATCAAATGCCGTATTCCCGTAACGAACCAGCGAGGCCTGAGATTATGTTGTGCGAACAGGGGTCTCATTTGCAACTTTTCTTCTATTTTTTTGAACAATCGAAAGATATATATAAAAAGGTATTGTTACGCAACCGAATTAAGGCCGATAAGTTTGTAACTCTATATGCGCGTCGAATATAAGCTAATATCCATGTAGGGATTTTTTTTTTTCAATTTTCTTTTTGGATGGAAATTAAAGCTAATACGGCTAAGTTTGGATCTGAGAAATAGACGACCGCAACGCCCTCATAGCTACGACAGCACAACCATGGGTCGCATCATTATGCACCGGTATTCCCAAGTATATTATATATGCGGTAAGCCCGTATATCAATTTTTTTGGACCGTACGGGTTGGTTGTTACGTCGTAGCCATAAGAAGGTTAGGGTTAATTGAGCTCGAAAGGCCCTCCTTACTGCGACGCAACAACCATAACCCATACGGACAAAAGAATAGCTGTACTGGCTTTTCCTATACTGAATTACCCCTGGAAGGTCCATGGCAGAATGTTGCGACCGGTGGTTGTTGCGTCGTAGCCATGAAGAGGTTAGTGTTAATTAAGCCCAGAACGCCCTCCTTGCTGCGACGTAACAACCATAACCCATACGGACAAAAGAATAGCTGTACTGGTTTCTCCCATACTGAGTTACCCTTGGAAGGCCCATGGCAGAATGTTGCGACTGGTGGTTGTTGCGTCGCAGCCATGAGAAGGTTGGGGTCAATTTAGTCCAGAACGCCCTCCTTGCTGCGACGCAACAACCACCGGTCGCAACATTCTGCCATGGACCTTCCAAGGGTAATTCAGTATGGGAGAAGCCCGTCCAGCTATTCTTTTGGCCGTACGGGCTGTGGTTGTTGCGTCGTAGCCATAAGGGCGTCCCGGTTGGAAGATCTATTGCTAACTTGGATTTCCAATATCTCCACCAAAACAGCTCCAATTAGAAAGTTATATATATGGTTGGAAATCTCTCTTAAAGCTGTATCTAATAGTAATTTTTAGTATTTTATTATGATTTTTTTGTTGTCGTTTTGTTTGAAAGTTATTAAAATAGATTTTTGTTAGATAACTCTTGGATATCAGGGCAGGCGCTAGTCAAAATAAATGGCGCACCCAACCGCCCCACCCTCTAAAATTCCATACAATTTGCATATAGCTCAAAAGACAACAAGGGTTATATAAGACTTGATTAAGATAAAGCCTTTAAAATACAATATATGATAACTTCAGGCGTTGGTTTAATGGATTATACGTTGTCCTCCGCCACGAATCATATCTTTCCACCGCTTTATCATGGATTTGAATATAGTCTTCTGCCGCCCCTTATTTATCATATCCTACCCTTTTTCAGCTAGCCTTATAAGCTCCCGCGTATTAATATGAAGGTTGTTCGCGATATGGGACTTGACCTTTTTAATAGTGCTTTCGATCGGGTTCGTTTCGGGGCTATCGTGAACGTTTTAGATAGCGATATAGCTCTTTTTTGAAGCCACTGCTTCGTAGCTTTCGACGTATGGCTTATATCGCCACCTTGCCATATAATTAGGTTCTTATGGCCGAGATGTAGTTTTGCGAAAGCCATCGCCCGTTCCATGATCTCGATATACTTCGACGAAATCATCTTCCTACGGGGGTCTTTGACTTCGTACCAAAAGAGGGGTGATCGCCAGCTATCCGCGGTCATCAATTCTATAGCGTGGTAGGCCTTTTGTTCGTGGTGTTTAAGGGAAGGATCGTAATAAAACATTTGTTAATAGCGTTACTTCTACCGGCGTTACCCCCGATCTATAGTAACGTTGGATTCAGCGACGGTCCATTACGCGTTATAATCCTTAACCTTCCATTTAACGTTATCCCTGCTTTCCTTCCTAAAGCCGAAATGTATCTTATTTTCGGAAACGAACTTCGCGAGGAAGTCTGGGTCCTTCTAATAGCTACCAGTTAGCTTCTGCTAGGTTCGTTTCACTCGGTAATTTTTAGTAAAATCGTTAAGCCTAAGCTTTTTCGTTTCGAAACGAATGTAAATCCCTAACGGCTTAAGGGTTTTTTTAAAAGTACTTATAAAACATTAAGGATTCGCTCCGGCTTTTTTTGCGAGGGCCTGCCACCCTAGCCGGTAGTTATTCCAAGGGTTAGATATATGGTGATAAAAATGATTAACAAGCTCGACTTGTGTTTCGTCGAATTTGCGCTTCCTTCCCCTTTTTTCGGCTTAAGGCAATATATCAGGAATATCTTCCTTTATCCAACGCCTACCTGTAGTCTCGGGAATACCGAATATCCTAAAGATTTCGCAATTTGAAACGCCGACGTTAAAGGTGTCATTAAGCTCTTTGGCCCCTCTAACCTTGGCTCTAGCCGTACTATTAGCGGTATTCATCACTACCTAAAAACGAGGAAGGAATTGGAAAAACGGAGTAGAAAAAAAAATTCACCGTGATCGTGATACATCGCTCTTTATGATGATGTAAAAAGATTATATCATCGTCATCGATATTGTTGAATTACGAAGGCTTGAAATCATCATGATTTAGACGCGTTTGGAGGCTAGTTAGAGTAGTGCGCCATTTATTTTGACTAGCGCCTGCAGGGTGTAACGAACCTGTCACATAACCACCTGAAAGTGTGATCAGTATTCGAAAGAGGTTCTTGATTTGCAGGTAACAATAGGGCGAAGAATGATTTAGTAATGTGCTCGTTAAAGAAATTTGCAGACTTTTCCCTTAATCAAAGAACGTTGCTTTTGATTAAAGACTTAGATTAATAGCTAAAGAACGAATTTATCTGAGTGCTATCTATATAGGAAAACCGTTCGTTATATATCTTTCTATCTTTTGGTAAGTATGCCTTTGAATTATGTAATTTACCCTAATTTACCTTACTTGTCCTAAATTAACTAGATTACATTAAATTACCAAAGTTTTGGCATGCTCCGTAGTTTACCCGGAGTTCGTCCACGCTAGTCCTAAAAGAGTATTTTTATTTTAGACAACCTTTGGTTCGTAACATTATTCTCCTTTTCCAAGAATCTTTATCCCAAAGATAAAAAAGGTAAATATCCCTTTGTTTGAAACCGCTTTTTACTGTTTTTTCTTTTCAGCTAACTGGATTTATAATAATAAGTCGAATAAATAAGCAAAAAGGGAAATCTCGTTTTAACCAACGGGAATCCCGAAATAATCGAGTTAATTTAATTAAAAATTTTAACGTTAAAGCATTTCTTTCTACGAATTACGTTCGCCTTAATAATTTTCATTGTTTTTATACAGTCGGCATTCCGAATTGTAACAACTGTACTCGTCGTTAACGTTTATCGTATAACGTATTAACCATAAATTCCTTATCGAAAATTGGTGAAAAACGTAATCGGTTACAGCAAAAGCAACGTAAAGTCGAAAATGGGTTTTTAGCGTATCAGGAAGTAATTGAAAAAGAATTAAATAAATTGCGCCAGCGTTAAAAGGAAACGCTTCGTCGGCGAAAAGGAAGATCGCAAAAGTTTATTAGGCGATTAAAACGCCTACGCGTTTAATAAGACGTATTAAAGAAAAAAGCTATTGCGATTTTGAAGGAAAAATATAAATTAAATTAACTAGAAGAATAAGAAAAATTTGAAAAAGAATAACGCCGTATAAAAGCAAAGCAAGTTCAGCTAGTTTCTGAAATGGACGCCATAATAAAGGCGTTTATGTCTTTCGATTAAAATGTCTTAGGGTTAAATCTAAATGCCGGGCCGTTATCCCTTACGACCTTAGCCGCGTTAAAGACGATCGGTTAGGATTCTAGCGGTAAAACATTTTAACCAGGTCCTTTGCGTTCGTCAGGTGTTTAAAGGGTTCCCAAGTATTTTTTTTCGTATGGGTAATCCTTCTATTTGATTAAATATTAGGCTTTATCTTTAACTACTTTAAAGTCCAGTATTCGTTCAACTTCGTACTTATCGTCGTCCCTTTCGATTTCCAGACTGGTTTTTAATAAAGCGTTTTTAAGTACGGATTTAAGCAAAGAAATATGGAAAATAGGATATATTTTCATCGTTTTAGGTAATAACAGTTAGTAATTAACTTTGGAAATAACTTTATCGATTTCGAATAAACCAAATATCTTAAAATCGAGCTTGTTACTGCAAATTTTTTTTTTTATAATTTAAGAAATATTCGAAGTTACGTTTTATTTTTGACATAACAAATAAATTTTGTTGCCTTTCGACCGAATTAATCCCTTAATTTTTTTCTTATTATAGTACTAGGTTATCCTTAGTTCAAAAAATCGTAATTCATTCTGTAAGCGGACTTATACTATTTAAATTTTAATTACTACCATTTCTGTTCGAAAAGCTTTTGTAATTAATTTTGGAACTTCGTTTAGTAACTGTTCTAGCCGCTAAATCTTTACTTGGTAACCATATACCGTTCTATAAGGAAAAATACCTATATTTTCGTTAACAGATATATTATAGGCCACTTAAGCCAGTAAAAAGAGTTTAATCCCATTATCCTCCTAGGAATTAATATGACTTTTTAAGTATTACTCCAATATTTAATTTAAACGTTTTATCTATTTATCTATCTGTAAGTAATATACTGTAAAAAATTTAAACTTGGCGCTTATTTGCTTAAAAAAGCTAATACCAAACTTTAATATAAAAAACTTATCTTAAACGTCCCACACAAGTAAACGGGACACACAAATAAACGGCACACTTTTTGGCACCTCGCAACAACAAATCTAAATAACTTAACCACAACACATCAAATTGATTCCAATCAATCGTATTCACTCTCGCAAGCCGTATCTACAACTTCTGGACAAGTGCACGCATTATATTAAAGCTTGTTGCGGACGCCATATTGCTATTTCTTCCTGCCAACCCGGCCTAACCGACCTGCGCCTAACACGTCCAAGTTAATAACTCCCCCATTTCGTACGACCCAAAGCCGACCGACTAGATAACCATTCTCGACCGAATCCTTAACCCAATTACGCAAGCATTTCTTGTCCGGCTTTAATACGTTGAAGATATAAGTCGGAGAACATGTTATAGGACGCGTTGGAAACGAGTTGGAAGCGCGTTGGGGGCATGGGGGTCCGTGCGGGGCGTTTCGCGGAGCGTTTCGCGGGATGTATGGCAGGTCGTATCGGACTTGATTTTGCAATAATTCGAGACCTACGCAATTACACGATTAAAACAGACGTTTTCCAAAAAAAAGGAATACTTGCTATATAGGATAAACAAGGTCTTGTAGCTAGCAGAAAGGTTGTGGCGAGGAATTGCTGCTAATAGCTGCTGAAGTTGGTCGGTTGCGGGCGGGTTAGCAGAAAGGAATGGCAATATAGCGTCCGCAACAAGCTTTGATATAATGCGTGCACTTGTCCAGAAGCTGTAGATACGGTCTGCGAAAGAGAATACGATTAATTGGAATCAATTTGATGTGTTGTAGTTGAGTTATTCGGATTTGTTGTTGCGAGGTGCCAAAAAGTGGCCCGTTCATTTGTGTGTCCCGTTCACTTGTGTGGGACGTTATCTAAGATAATTCTTTCTGGTATCCCATGTTTGTCGAAATAATATCGGACAAAGGCGTAAGCTAGTTATTCTGCCGTTACGTTTTCTTTGAAAGATAAAAAGTACTCATATTTGGTAAGTTTATCAACGATTACCCATATTCCATCATATTAAACTCCAGTAACGAAATCTTTTGATAAGGGTAAACCGGTAATAAAATCCAAACAATGGTATTTCAAGCCTTTTCTAGAATATCTATAAGCTATAAAAGTTTATAAGGCTTATATCGGGCTACTCTTGCCTTATTGTAAATATTGCAATCCTTAACTACCTGCTTAACAATTCGTCGAAGTCCTAAAAAGTCGTATTTTTCCTGCAATCGTTTAATAGTTTTGAAAATACCCTGATATCCGTATAACGGATCTTCGTAAAACCTTTTAACGAATTACTTTTGTTAATCTCGAAAAATATAAATTTTGCTATAACATAACAGCTAATTTTCAGATTGTTTACTTAATTGTTACACCTCTTTTTGCTTTTCCTTATTATAGGAATTTCGGAATTTTGTCAAACGTTCTAAAATAAGTTATTTTAATATTTTACACAACCGTAGGATACCGTCTTTAGTCTGTTACAACACTTGCATTCGACGTTTCGGAAAATTGGAATCGTAATCTCCTTTACAACTTAAAATATCTGCTTAAATATTTTTTTCCCCTTAATATAATGGATTTGGAAATTATATTTTAATAAAAAAATCACGCAAGTTTCGTAATGTTTATTTAATTCTTGGGTCGTTATAAATCGGATAAAGTTTTTATAATTTGAATAAATATCGAAAGGTTTCTTAATTCCGCTAAAGAAATGTTCCCATTCTTTAAAAGCGATAATAATCACTAGCAGCTTTTTGTCGTAGATCTTATATCGGAACTCTGCATTTCGAAAAGCCTTAAAATAATAAGCTACTAGGTACCATTTCTTATTATCTTTTTGTTGCTCCAGAACTGCGCTTAAGGCATAATTTAAAACATTTATCTTTAAGCGTTTCCTTTTGTCGGCGTTAGGTAATTTCATTATTGGCGTTTTGATAATCTCGTTTTTAAATAACTAAAAAGCTTCCTTAACTGCTTTTAAAACTTCGAATTTTTTTCTAATATATTCCTTAATAATATGTTTCGTTAATGGTTTAACAATATCTTTATATCTCTTAATCCGGGTACGTACGTAACCTGTAAATCCTAAAATTTACCGGATATCTGTAACGGTTGCCTTGTTAAGGATAGGCTAGTTTTTAACTGCTTCTAATTTGGAGTTCTAGATCTGAATTTAACCGGGGGTAAAGGTAAATCCTAGATAATTTAATTTCTGCGTATTGAATTGGGACGGGGAGACTCAGTTCCGATCAGAGCATTTTTAGGAGGGGGCGATGTCATAATAGAATAGCCGAGTACAGCGGTAATGAAGGTAAACCAAAACACTGTATTTGGGTCCGTGTTGAACCAGACTTTAGAATAGATATGAGTGTGTGTTGTATGAACGATGATGATCGATGATGAACGGTGATGAACATGTTTCGGGGTTGCGCCCGGCGGAAAGAGCTCCTAGAAATATACATATAGCTAATTAATTGATCAACCAAGCCATGCTCCCTGGCCCGGCACCCTGTACCATTTCAACCCTTTTTTCTTGAGATGAAATTGTCCTTAATCCATTTTGAGAAACAAATGAAAATATAACGCAACCAATTTCCAACGCCATGGACCATATATAAAACCTATTGATTAATTTGATTAGCCTTACGCAGCTTGTCCTCCATTATCCTTAATTTAGGATTTCGTCCTTAGCGTTTAACCAGATCCTTTTTCTGCTAAGCTTTTTCCTGCTCTTTATAAACCTTGTTCTTTAGTTTCTTTGTACTAATCAAAAATTTATACCTAGCCCAGCCTGGTTACTTGTGTGGAAAGTATAATTCAAGCTTTTCCCCGGCATCTTCAAATATATTTCCTATCCACTTGGACGGTATAACATATTAACCTTGTACTATAGCCATTGCTCGTTGATTACCAACCTTCGGTCGGGGCTTTTATTTTATTTTAAATAATAGTTTCGTAGGTATTAAATCAGGTCGTATAGCTTTAAATGCCGATATGCCAGTTTGAATTAATAGGGGAAGGAGTATTAATATCGGAAATGGTTGTACGGATAATTGACGAAATTAATTAGGACGTGGTTTTAGTTAACGTCGTTTATTATAAAATGGTCGTGCAGATTAATTAAAGTTTGGTTTATCGTTATTTTCCTTAGCTAATAGGGACGGAAGGTTTTTAGGCCATTTTTTTACGTTTTTTTTAACGTCCTTATTTTTTGGTTTTAGGCCTAGGAATGCTTTAATTATATCGGTAATGCTATTTTCCATTCGATATTCGCCAAATCCTGTCCCTTCGATTATAATTCTATTTCCTCATTTTGCAAGGTTGCGGGTAATAACATAAAAGATATATGTAATCCATAGTCCTCAAATATAATATTTAATTTAGGTAGGCATTTTAACGATTACTATACGGGTAGGCGGATTATTAAGTCTTAATTTTCTTTACGCTTTTCGGTATAACTGGAGTAATAACTGGACACGATTTTCGGTAATATAAGTATCGCATATTAATACCAAACGTTTTGGTCGGTTATATAACATACTAATTTAGTACCTTATTAAACTTTTATTTATCGGGATTCTAATTTGAGCGATAAATTATACATATTTCGGGTTATTAGTACTAATCGCTTTTTGGGTTTTATTAAGGATTGATTTGGATTTACCATATAAAATTATTCGTCCAGCTTTTGGAATAACGGCGATAATTCTTAAAGGTACGTCCTGGGCGATTATCTGGATAAAAGCAGTAACATTTTCAAAACGTAAGTAAGTTTTGTTTTAAACGATTATAATAGTTTGCCAAAGATATTTAGCTACTTCGTTACTTTATTATTTTGTTAATTAATATAATAGCGGGTTAATGTTTTTTTATGGACGTTAATTATTAATATCTTTTAGGTATACCGGAATAAGCCGATAGAAACGAATTTAAGGCGTAACTTTCTTTACGGGGTAAAGGATAAAATTATTATTATATATCTTTTTAAGGAATTGTACTATGTTATCTTTTTCCTATACCGGTATATTGGCCGATTATGCAAGCTTTCTAAAATCCGAGGTATTTAACTTTTTAAACTTTTCGCCTTTATTTTACATAGTACGCTTTTTGATTTACGATATGATGGTTAGGGCTATATTAATTAATATGCTTAAGTGTGGTATTGGGTAATTTAGGGATAATAATGGCAGCTAGGGATAATATGTAATACATATATGTAAATACATTGGTGTAGGTATAGGTACTTTGCAGGTATTAAGGTGTAATTGTTATATAAATGCAGGAATTCGCCAAAATCTGCCAGTAATTCGTGCGTCCAACTAATTAAATGTATTTAGGGTTAATGTACCGAATTTTTGCAGATAAAACGTGTACGCCGAAAAAATCCTAGAAAATTTTATCCGAAGTTATATAGGAAAATGCCGTCGTCGTCGCTTTCTTTAATTACGTGTATATATTTGTTTTCGTACCTATATTTTTTTTGCATCTTTTTTGCAACATTATTCCAACTTTTCCCTTTACATTTAACATATACCTAAATACATACATAATTATCTTTATTATACCGATTAATACCATTATAAGTTCTCGTTAGCTATCAGATTTACGCAGTTCCTAGGGCTTTCGCAGTAGTACAAACTTAGGTAATTTTGTTCATGTTATAAGAAAATCGTTTATTAAGAAAAAGTTTAGTCCAGGTAATAAACCTTTAGATCCTGGTATTAAGAAACCTGTCGATCTAGGGTTAAGGCAAATATCAATAAGCTGAACCAAATTTTTAATTATCGTCGTAAAATTTTAGCGGTATCAAATTCGTCCATATTTTCTAAGCTATTGATCCGTCGTATCGATAAGCTTTTAGGTAACATTTGGAATTTAAAACTTCCATATAATCCTGATAACGTTCGTAAGTTATAGAACCTAATATATCGTTAAGTACTTATTCTTATTTACTTTTACCTTTTAGTATAAATTCTGCAGTATAAATCCTAATTAAGATAGTGTTTTACCAGAAATACCGGTTATAGATAATTTACTGCTTTTAAGATCTTGGCGGATACGATATGTATTACCATTAATAAAAGTAGCTAAGATATTTCTAAAGCTTAGTTTAATTCTTGGTATCGTTGAACAGATAATTGGTGGTCGACGATCAGTATCGGCTATCTTTATTTCTATTGATATGTCGATACCCTGTAGCAATTCTGTTGCCAGGTTTTTATTAACGGCTTCGACAATCCCAGTACGTCCGGCAAATCCTCGCATTATTGATCGGATTCCTGGGCCATATATTAGTATCGGGGCGTCACGTTTTCGCCGCATTCATTTTAATAATAATTAAGACGTGACCAGATTTTGGAATAATAATAGCGTTATATATTATATCACTTTTAAGCATATCGAAGTAAGTATTTGGGCTTTTCCATAACATCGTTGATAAAATCCGTTAATTAATCCAAATACTCGGGGCTATATTTATTAGCGTTATCGGTAATCCAGCTATAGGTCGGTACTTACAATAGCAGATCGAGGGTAAGGACTTTTAGGCGGTCGCAAATGCTTAGTTTAATATAATTAGGTACCTTCAGTCAATAGGAAACTTAGTGGCTTATTCAGTATACGTCGAAGTTTATCGGGCTAGTTTTTTAAGTTACTTTATAGCTGCTTTTACTCAGGATCCCAAATACGTTATTGGTTTATTTATTTAGGCATTCGGTATACTTAATCTAATATTTTACGAATTCTGCGAAAAACGATATATAATATCGGAATATCTTAATTAATGCGGAATGTACCTATTCTTTAGGTACTGGTCGATTACTGGCTTCTTTAACGAGGCTTATAGTAATTGTACCTTCCGGAACGAACGGTATAAGGTATTTAAGGCCAGCTTTTTACGATTATTACGAATTAAAAAGGATATTCGTGCAGAAACTTGTCCCATTATTAAAACATCCGATAAAGATTAGCTTCGAAGCAAAGTGAAACAATATATTATTAATCCTCAGTTCCGGGCGAATATAACGGAACGTATTAATTATAAATAAAGCATAATAGTTATCGTGCAAGATATCGGTAAGCGGGACGGTAAGGAAATTCGAAGGAATTTATAGAAACTTAAAAAATCTTAAAGAAATTTAAGGGAACCATTATACTTTAATTTCTCGTAATTAATCGCGTTACGTTTTTCCGTTTTCCTAATCGTATCGTTTTTATCGTATCGCTGTCGTCCATAACCGTATAACCTTTAAATCGACTACTTAATATCTATGCCTTAATATTTGTTTTTACAGGTATTAAAGCTTTAAGTTGCCAATTTTCAAGTAGCTCGATATTTGAAATATTCGAGATATTTAATATTATGTTATCAGACTGATTAGCGAATAATCTCGTTTAATCATTTTCTTGTAAGTTAATCGGCTTCCAATATCCTTTTTTATCTTTTACAAATTGCTTTAATTTATTAGTAAGGAAGGTATTTTATAGTTTCGTTTATTAATTTTTTTTTCAAACAGTAGATACCTAAACCAATAATATTATTAATTAAATACGGGTTAATCTAAGGGTATTTTAGCTTTATATCCTTAAATATGTTTATATGCCGTAATGTATTATACAATAATACCAAGTCGTTTATTTTTAAAGGTTTGTTTTTTATCTTATTTTTATCCTTTTCATTAGCTAGTCTAGCTGCTTTACGGCGCTAATCAGCGATCACTTTGGTAACTTTAGCCATATCTTTAACTTTCCTTTTTAAGAGCCGAATTCTTTGCGCAATTCGGTCATTTTTCGGCATATCTGGGTCCCAAGTTATAATTCTCCATATCGGCAGGATTGTTTCGATCGGTAAAAGCGTTTTCTATCCATACAGCAGTTTATAAAGGCTGAAGCCATAACTTTTTATAATGGTATTATCGGCGGAAACCATCTTGGGCAAAAGCTTAACCCATCCTTTGCCAGTCCCATTCGTTGCTTTTATCAAGGCTTTAGCGATCGGAACGTATCCTTTTTCGACCAGGCCTTATTGCTAGGCTGTATACGCGGTACCAACTTTCCTTTAATCCTTAATACGTCGCAGGCTTTAATAACTTCGCCCTTATTTTTTAAGCTTCCGTTAATTTTAATTTTAATCGCGACGTTATGTTAATAAAAAACGTACTTATCTAAAAATTTCTTGATTACTGCTGACGTAATTAATCGCAAGGCTTTAGCTTCCAAATAATCGGATAATTTGTACCTAGCTTCGACCGTAACTTTGCAACCATCGTTATTGGGCATAAACTGAACATCGATTACCTAAATAACAGCTATGTTAATCGGCTGCGAAAATTTATGGTCCTTTTCGAAACGTCGATCGGCTGCTTTTTGGCACTTAACATACGTAAGCATTATTTCCCGAACATGGCCAAATATGCCACGCCAATAATATAAAGCTCCTATACGACGATAGGTTAAATTTCGCCCCTTATAACCATAATTTTCATAATATTACCTAATTATTGCGAATCGTTTTTGTTCGGTATTAACCGCTCGCCGGCTGCCGTACCTTTTATTTGCCTTACGCCAAAAATTTCCGTCCTAAACGAAATAATTTAGCGTTTCGGATTTGAAAGTATTTCTTTTCCTTTTTAAAGTATTATCGAACCGATTAAGAAAATTTAATGTCGTTAAGAACTTGACATATTTTTGCAACTTCTTAAACCAATTTCCGATAAAAGGTCCTTGTCGCCGATCCTAATTAATAGGTATAAAGGCTGTACCAGTTAAAATAAGGTTCAGCCGAATAATATTAAGCTGGATATTAATAAAGTTATCGATTTTTCCCTTTTATTAATCGTTTAACGTATTAAAGGCTTTAGGTAGCTTTCGGAATAGGCTATCCGCTATTATATTTTTCTTGCCGGGGATATATTTAATTTCGAAGTCGAATATTTTTATTTAGGCGATTTAACAAATAATTATAATACCGGGTAAAAAGCTTAAAAAGTTATTTATTTGGATTACCAGTATTTTAATATCAGTTTTTAGTACGAATCGTACTTTATAAATATGGTTCCGGAATTTCTTTAGGATTTTGAAAATAGCTCGATATTTTAATTTGCTAACGTCGTAATTTAGCTTAGGACTTTTTCAGGTACCACTTTTAAAGCATGTGGGATGCTTTATTTCATTAATTAATTAGTCGAAAGTATCTTTAAAAACTTTTTTGCTCGCGTTTATTTTTATAATGATTTTTCCGATATTAGGATTATAATTTAAGGTAATCAAAATCGAGGTAGTTATAATTGCTTTTTTAACGTTCTTTATTACGTAATTTTAATCGGGGCCCTAATTAAAAGGTTGATTCCTTCGGAATAGGCGTATAAAAGGTTTTATTTTAATAGTGAAATACGTAATAAATATTCGATAATAAACGATAATACTTAGGAAAGCTTTAACTTTCGAAACGTTTTTGCATAGCTAAATCTTTAGGATCATTTTTACCTTGGCTGTATCTGGTCGCCGCTTATTCGTTTCGTAAATATATCCGATTATAACGGTTATTTCTTAATACCATTAAAACCTTTTTATACTGATCGTCGTACTAGTAAACTTACAGTGAAAAAGGGTTTTGTATATGTTAACGATATACTTATAAACGAATCGCCGAATTCTTAGAAAAATTTCTTTATCGTTATATCTTATTTTCGGGCTTTTAACTTTAACGTTATCGACGAATAGCCGGGTTATATCGAGTATTAAATCGTCCAAAATCCTTTTAACTATACGGCAAAAATAAGTTACAAAGTTAATAAATCCTTAAGGCATAATAGTATACTTTAAAACTTTTAACGGTATCGCGAAAATGGTAAATTTTTATAAACTAAAGCTAAAGTAACCTAATTATAGCTTAAAAGAAGTTTGCTAAAATAACTAAAAAGCATATAGCAAAATCCGCGGAAAATTCGTCGCAGTTGTCCGGCATAAAGGCATTTCGCAAAGTAACAGCATTTAATTTGGTTGTTAAATTAATTAATCGGAAATTATTATCCTTTTTTTCGATTAGGAATTAGGTATTTTTATATACAGCATAAGACTGTTCGAGGATATTTCGTTAAATATGCATTCGTAATATTTCGATTAGCTTATCTTTGATGTTCGCCGGCATTGTTATGCTTTTAGCTTGCCATGTTTTTTAAGAGATCGTTCGAATTTTATAATTTAATGCAATATTTAATTTGATTTTGTTACACTTTTTCTAATCCCAGGTTAAGGCAGCTTTTCTGCGAAAAAGCATCTTTTTAAAAAAGCCTTTTTGCCGCGGATAAACTTGTTTCCCAATTAATCAAAAATTTCGTCGGCGTATTCTTTAGTAAATTGGATTTCTTGGGGCATAATGGTAAATCTAAGGAATAAAGCAGCCAAAGATATATTAGGCTTATCGGGTTTTTTGCTATCCTAGTTAGTAACTTACTAAACTTTTTCGAATTCCTTAGCCTTTTAATTCGGGGTTTTTAAGGGGTATTATTGTATTAAAGGGTGCATCGTCGACAGGGATTATTTTCTTTTACTTAGGTTTGTATATCGCATTAATCTGAACGGTCCGATTATTGTTAATATTTTGTTATATTTCGTTTTAAAATATTTTATACAAAATATGCGCTAATTCTTCGTCGTTAAGTTGGCCTAAGATCTTATTTCCGGGTTTCAGCTTGTTATTAATAGCTTTTTATATAATTTTCGCGTTTTAATTAACGTAGGTGTTATTAATCGAAAAGATATAAGGGCTTATAGCCTGCTTATTTATCCCTTTGTTCGTAAGCCTGCTTTTGCCAGTAAAGCGGCTTACTGTTTTACCGGCTGCTTTTTTTCAGGCTTTTCGTTAATACGGATATTGCGCGTAATTCGTTTTGCAAGGATTAAAGGGATAATGATTTTCGACGGACCAAACTTTAAGGTTTTGTTTATTACGTTCGGGTCCATATTAAAGGTTATTTTCGATTTAGCCATAAAGTTAAGTTCTAAAATTAATAGCTGCATAACGTAATAATTATTGACGACAAATAAAGAAATAGTAATTAATCGGCCAACAAGCTAAACGGAAGCTTTAATTATGCCTTTAAACGAAGGCCTTTTTTAAGAATTAAAGCCTAGAAATAATACGCGGGTTTGTTACATGGCTAATCCATATCGCTTAACGTACGACGCGATTATAACGTTCGATTCGGCTTTAGTGTCGATAACTTTACTGATTAAATTTTTGCCACTTTCGTAGTTTACATTAACTGTCAGTTTAAATAAAGGGGTAATATATTTAGCTGGATTATATTATTAGATCGAGAAAATTTTGGCTTTTTTCTGGCTTTTTACTTTATAACCGATATTTATAATAAAAGTTTTAGCGGCTTTTCTTGCTTTTGGAACTTTTAATTTTCGCATTTCGGCCTCGGTTATCTTAATCGTCTTTTTATTTTTGCAATTAAGTACTTTCAAAGTCTTAACGGTTATGAAATTCTTAAAAGCTTTTCCGAAATTTGGGCAGATTTCGATTAATTCGGACTAAGTAATTTTAAATTTCCTTTTAAAGTTTTCCCGGATTTTTTTTCCCAGATTTTGATTATATGCTTATCGATTAAGCTTTCATGGTAAGGGTGTTATCCGTTTAGGTAACATTATCTGCTTAAGGGGTACTAGCATTTATTTGGGGGGTATTATCTGTTTAAGCGCCGATTTCCATATTATGGAATAATGGTTCTTCGTATATTAGTTCGTCGTTATTAATTTCGTATTTTGTTTTATTTCTTTTTACGTTTTTAAATTCGTTTTTTTAATCCCTGGAACGTTTAGCTATTATAACGCTAATAAGTACCGTCGGCTAATTAAAGTCGTCGATCTCCAAGGCTTTAATTTCCTTAAAATGTCGGATACCTTTTCTTTCGACGGGGTCACTCTATAGCTATTTACGCAACGGTACCTTTTTATAAAATGGCTTTCCGTTATGGTCGACGAAATAGGTTATATTAATCTCGGTTACTTTGTTTTAATTAATGTCGGGCTTTTATCGATTTAGCTTTAGGATTGTCATATGCTTCTAAAGTTTAGCTGGATTATTAATATCCGAATCGGGGTTGGTTAATTAACTATTTACACCCTTAAAAATGTCGTCTCGTCGATTAAAATACCGTATCTTTTCCTTAAATCGGATAGGAAAATCTGCCGAACTATGGATTTATTTTAAAATCTTTTTCAAAATTAAAATCTGTTATTCGATCGCCTAACTTTTAAGGATCTTAGGAAATTAAATAATGCTTAACGTTGCTTTATTTTCCGGAGATCTTAGAAAAATGGTATATTTATCGTCGGCAAGTAAAACCAGTTTTATAATTTCCATATTAACGAATAAACCGTATTTTTACATAATATATCCTAGCTTTAGGCAGAATTAACAGGTACCTTAATTTGGGTTATTAAAGCGTCCATCTTAACTTTAATAACTTTTATGACAACCTTCTCGACCTCGATATTTATTTCGTTTACGATAAGGATTTAGTCGAATGTGATTATGCGGCTAGAAATTAACTATATTGATCGACGGGTTAGTACCATAGTTATATGCCTAAGGTGCCTTTTGTTCTGGCGGAATGTCGTATTATAATATCCGGGTTACCTTTCGGTTACGTATTTTTTCTTAAAAAGCTTTTAAATTCTAAATCTATCGGGCTTATGCGATCTTCAGGTCCTATAACGTATTCGTAATTTTTAACATTTCATTAATACGGTTAGATGTTTTTAGTCGTTATTAAAAACTTTCCAGTTGTTATTACTTGGGCTATTAAATCGGGTAAAACCGTTTCTTTTTTTTTAATTAGTATTGAAACGGATACTTCCTTATTATCGCCCTTATCCTTTATGTTTAAAAAGTTCTGCCTTATTTAAGGCCCAATTTTTAATTAATATCGAAGCATTATCGTACCTGGTTACGTATAGGTCCTCCAGCTTTATAAACGAATTATTAAAAATACTTTCGACATAATTTACGAATAACCCTTTTAATAAGTTTTTAATATACTCGTCTATAATAACTATTTTACCTTTTCACTTAACTTTTTCCAAGATATTTTTTACCTTAACAGCATGCTTTAAATAGTACTTATAAATATAATTAAGGATACCGCGTTAAACTTGCTTCTTTAAAGCCCTTAATCGATCCTTAGCGGTCCGAATTTGCTTTAAGTTTATAACTTAAAGGTTTTCAAAATGCGCTTAAACGTTTCGTCCTATTAAGTTATATTATTAAGTACAACTTTAACCCGGTTTTTCATAAAGGGGCTATTAATTCAGCAAGGTAACGCGGCAATTATCTCAAATTCCTTAAGCTTATACTTTGTAAACAGTTTATTAATTCTTTTAAGCTAATCCGTAATTCCAGTTCCTAAAAAGCAAAAATCTAGAAAGGCCGATAAATTCGGAAAAATTATAAAAGACGAAAGCTTATCCATAATGTCAGCAAGGAAACCGTATTCAAACTGATTAATAGGTTTAAAAGGTATAACGTCCGGTATAAGTACTTTTAATCCTATAAATAACTTTAAATTCTAGGTTAATATAATCTTTCGTCCTTACAGTATATTAATAACGATTCCAGGGTTTACTCAGGTAATTGTATCCTTAATTAACTTTAAGGATTTAATCGGACTGCTAATACTTTAAGGTTTAATTTCGCTAAACTTACTATTGTAAAAGCTTTCCGTTAATCGATATTAAACGGTCGTATTTAAAACAGAATTCTGATTTTTTCGTAAAATTAAGGAAGTTCGATACTAGCAATTATCCGTATTATAAATAAACCTAAGTTATAATTTCAAAAAGCTTTAATAAGCCTTTAGAAAACTTACTAAAGCTTATTTCAAATTGATTAATACTATCAATCCATAAATTATTTAGGTTTTAAAATGCTACTCCAAACGGAATATATCTAGGCATAAGGTAAATAACTATTCGCAATAATTGTCTTAGGTATATTTTCCTTTTCCTTCGGACCTAAAAAATAAATAACTTTCTTCTTTTACGATCCGTCCGAATAACCTTAATTTAATTATCGCTACGTCGCTAATTATCTAATCGCACTTTTTCCAATTTGCTAATTAATACCTTTACTGCTAACTTAAGCGCTATAATATTCAAACTTAACAAAAAAAGTAAATCTTAAATAATACCGCCTAACAATAACCAAGCAGGATACTGCTCGATTAATGCCATAAAAGTTCAAAATATATTTTATGGCATCTTTTTCCTAATTCCTGCATTATATTAAAGAACGTTATTCCTTTTTCGATACTTTCCTTTCGCATGCAAAATAAATAACTCCACAGCCTTATTCCTTTTTCTGTTCGTATTCGCTATCCTATCTTTATCGTTAATCTTATTATCGCTGCATTTGTTCGGATCAGTCCAAATCCTAATAACCACGTCGCCAGCGACGCAATTTTAGCTTTTTCAACCCTTATCAATCAAATTTTATATTTTATCTTGCCATGTAATTTTCCTATCAATACGTATAATGTCTTAAATTACGCAATCGGTCCAGAACTTGGGTAATTAATCCATGCTTTAAAGCCGGTTGCCTATACGCGTTCGTATTCCTTTACCGTCGTCCGAATAAAGCTGTTCTCGTAATAAGGCCTTAATTCAACAACTTTCTCTCATTAATCGTACAAAAGATAACGTTCTTATCATAATTGCGGTCGTTAATTATATGCCGCTTAAGTCATCGTATCCGTAGCTATTATCGTAATCGTATTCGAATCCGGATATATCTAATTAAAACCTTATCCCTTCCGTTCCTTCCGACTTGTTAATCGGAGATCGAGATCCGTCGGCAGCTAACAAAAGCCAATATCCTTTCCTTGGCAGCTACTTAAATTGGGACAGAAAGACTTAGTTCCGATTAAAGCATTTTTAGAAGAGGGCGGTATCACAATAAAATAACCGAGTACAGCGGTAATAAAGGCAAACGAAAACATTATATTTTGGTCCGTATTAAACCAGACTTTAAAATAAACATAAATGTGTATTGTATGAACGGTGATAAACATATTTCGGGGTTGCGCCCGGCGGAAAAAGCTCCTAGAAATACACATGTAGAGCTAACTAACTAATCAGCATAGCCATGCCCTCTGGCCCGGCACCCTGCACCATTTCAGTATGTTATATACTTTTGGCGGGGTTAATTCGGATATTTGCTTTATTCAAAACTTTAAAAACTTGGAAAACATACTTTTTATATTCTTTCAGCTTTCCCTAGAGGAGACGTGACCGTGTAGACAGAATTGGATAAAATGATAGATTACTACCTCAATTCCTAGGCTTTATTAAACCCATCCCTCTCGCAGACTGCCTTGTCCCGTTCTTATCCGCGTCGATTCTTGTCGAAATTCTGGACGGTCTTCGCAATCCGGAGCAGCCGGGCAAACCATCGCTCGTAGTCCTCCATGCATCGTTCCATAATCTGAACTTCGAAGTTGTTAAGCCGGTTACCGCCTTTCCCTTCCAGTTCCCCTTCCAGTTTCGCCAATACTTTGCTCATGATCGTTATATTCTCCGCCATATATTTTTGCAAAGATCGATTTTCGTTGTTTTCGCGAATCAAATCGTATCCGAAAATTAACAATCGAAGTCGATCACTTTGGGAAAAATTTTTGAGATCGATAGTGGTGTCGATGGTTTTAGCCCGTCCGGTAATTTTGTGCGAATTATGTACCGTTAAGACGACAGTTTCTATGGAAATCCTACGGTTACGGATTACCGGTATCGTATATTCGGATTTGCGCGGCATACTATCTTGGGTAACTCGAAAAGGCGTAGGGACGATCGAGATTGGCAAGGGCTCGGAAAGATGCCGGCCTTTTATACGTAATACGGCGCAGTTAAAGTTTATTATTAAGGTTTACTTTTAAGGTTTATCCTTAAGGTTTACCGTTAAGGTTTATCTTTAAGGTTTATCTTTAAGGTTTATCCTTAAGGTTTACCGTTAAGGTTTGCCTTTAAGGTTTATTTTTAAGGTTTATCGTTAAGGTTTATCCTTAAGGTTTACCGCGTAAAGCTTAACATCTCCTAAGTCATATTATCTGTAAGGACCCTGCCGAACCAGCCAGCGGGCATAAGGTTCACCAGGGTCGAAGCTTATCGGCAACTACGCATCAGTCGGCTTCAAAGTGAGGCTTTATGGGACTGAGGTATTAATCTATCCTAACCGTAAAAACCATTAATCAATCATCGTATTCGAAGGTACTGGGTATAGTATCTATCGTGCAAATTACATCGTGTAATGATTTTCTGTGTATTTGGCTCAGCCTGGAAAATAAGGCTTGAACCCATTCGACCTTGCATATTCTTCCAGCGTTTGGAAATAAATGAGGATGTCGTTGAGGTAGACAAAGATATACTTATTTAGGAATTTCCTAAATATGGTTATAATCAGGCGTTGGAAACTGGCGAGGGCGTTAATAAGTTCCAAAAGTATTATTCGGTATTCGTAATGGCCGTATATCGTTCGAAAAGCAGTTTTCTATTCTTTTTCTTTTGCCATTTTGATACGGTAATACCCGTTTCGAAGGTTTAAGGCGGTAATCTATTTAACTTTACTTACGTTTTCCCCCAAGGTATTTATTAAGGTTAAAGGATAACCGTTTTTAATAATAATATCGTTTAGCTATCGGTAATCGACTACGCGTCGATAAACTGGATCTCCATCTTAATCGATTTTCTGCTTGCCATTTTTAATTTTGGGTACTATAAGTACAGGGGATCTTACAGAAAATTCGGATGGCTGAATATAGCCTTTCTTTAGGTCCAACTATATACTTTTCCATAAGGCCTTTACTTTTTCTCGATTTATATAGTAAATTTTGTAAAGCTTAAGGTAAAATCCTTCTTTAATAAGTATACGATAATTCCATTATCCATATAAAAGTTATTCGTAATTTTCTTTATCTTTAAAAAATCGTTCGAATCGCTAATATTTTAGGGGTATGGGATTGGCAAAGTTTAATATTTTACCTTTTCAGATTATGTAATAAATTTTTTCGGACCCTTTTTTAAAAAAAGTTAATTCGTAATTCCAAAAAAGCTAGCAAGTTTTCCAGTTAATTAACGGATTACTGGAATTAAAACATAACATTCCCAGGATAACATTATAACTTAAAACATCGGCGATATCCAATATAAAATGCTCTTGGTATCCTTAAATCTATACTGGAAATCTTTTAATTTTTTTAAAAAACTCGTCCGTTATCGTACTAGGAAAAACTTTTATCAACTATACGTAATTTGTAAAACTTTAGCTTATACCTTTAAAAAATGTAATATTCTTCAACTACGGCTGGCGAAATAAAGTTACCTTTTGCCTTAAAGTTAATTATAGCTTTAAAGGTTTAGCTTTAATACTAAATAAAAATCTCGATCTAACTTCGAAATCCTTTTTTTGCTTTGCATAATGTTTTAGCTTTTATAACTCCTCAATACCTTAATTTCGAAAACCTTTGCCGTTTTTTAACTTCGTAATTCTGTTTATTAAAAGGCATATCTATTCGCGGGCTTTCTTAACTACGTATTTGGTACACTTATCGTCCATGCAAGTATACCACTTTCGTTAGCCAATCTGGCATTTCACTTTAATAATTTTTACCTTTAACGTTTAAAAAAGTTTCCGATTCGAAATTAAAATTTCTGCAGGGCTTACTTCCATATCCAGAAGTTCATATATCAAGCATAGCATGGAGGTATAGCATAAATAACCCTAAGCAGCAGCTCTTTGGCTTTAATCAAATTCGGGGTACAAATAACAAAATCGAAGATATTCGGGTCATCGGGGAATTTCGATATATTTACAGTTATTATCAAGCTTTGTAAGGGTTTCTTCATCTCAACCGGGCCAATAATCGTTACCTTCCTTTGCTCGAAGGTAAATTGGACAGTCGTTATCATTACAGGCCGAAAAATGGAAAAGTCCGTACCTATTAACAAAATCTTATTCAGGGGTTTCGGTTTTGAAATATACCGCCTATTCTGGAGATTCGCTAGATTTAAAGATTTTCTGCCCGTAATTATTAAGTTCTGGGCGCATCTGGCGGTATCCGTTACATATTTCGCATTTCTGTACATCCAAATAATATTCGCATCTTAACTTTATAGCTAATCTGAAAGCTGGCTGTTTAGCATAATATTTACAGGCTTTAGTTATTTAATTCTGGCAAATCGGGTAACACTCGTATTCTAGGTCGCCGGTTAATTTACAGTAGGTCGTCGTAATGGTATATTCCTATTGGAAAAAAGTAAAATTAACTTCCTTTTTTTCGTCGCTTTTATTATCTGTTTTTTGTTCGGCCGTTCGGGCTTTCTTTTAAATAATCTCTTTCTTCTTGAAGTTCCTTGTAGTTAAGGAACGACATTCGTTCTTATAATAACCTTTTTTGCTACAGTTAAAGCATTTAACATTTAACTTATCCTTTTTAAGTTTCTTTAAAGTAATATTCGCTTTTTTTTAAATTTTGTCCTTATTTTTACTTTCTTGGAATTTACTACTAAAGTTTCGATCGTCCCTTTTTTATTAAATCCTTTTTTTTTTTTCAATACCTATTAAAAATACGTCTGTCGGCAATAATAACCTTATTAATATAATCTTTGAATAATTTTATTTTAAGTATTTTATATATTTCGTCCTTAAGCTATAACTTTAAGCTATCGTAATAAAGGTAAAACAAAGCGCTTTCCGGTAAGTAAAACGTTGCTATAAGGTAATTAAATTCCGTAATATACTGGACCGTTAATTTTTCCTGCTAGAAAAAGAACAACTTTTTAACGGTATTTTGCTAGTTAATTAAGTTTCCAAACAAAGTTCGCATTCGTTTCTTTAAATGCTCGTAATAACCGAAAATATACTTAATAAAGTCGGATAATTCGTTAAGGTAATTTTCGAAATAATCTTTTATAATTGGCTACAACTATTAAGAAACCTTTCCTGCAAACAGCTAAAAAATAACTAACACCTTTTAATAATTCTCCCTTAAGAAGCTTTCGAAAACCTTAAGGTAAAATCTAACTTAAACTAAAAATCCTTTTACATTTATAGTACCGTCGTAAGGTTTTAAAAAGGTTAACCTATAATCTTTAACCTTTAACATCACATAATAAGCAAAGGGTAGAATAATATTTTCGAGGGGTTAATTCGTACCGAATAAAAGCAATATCGAGAATCTTTGCTATCGAACGAATTTATCATTTTCCCTTTTTACCGTTTAAAATTCAGTTATCAAGGTACGCAGCTTATCGTTAATCATAAGTTCTTTTTCCTTACTTTTCGGGCTATCGGATTCCTTTTCTTCCTTTTCCAGTTCGTTTTCCTAAACTTTAATAATTTCCTTAAAAGCTGGGAAAAGTTATTGCAAAAAAAAAAAAGGTTTTCCTTAACACCGAATAATAACGGGGGCTATGTTATCGATTAAAGAAAAAACTTTTCTAATAAGGAATAAAATATTTTAATCCAAATATTAATCCCTTACTGGCTAGTAATAGCGATCGGATATATCGTTTATTTTCTGAATGCCTTTTTATAATATTGGTTTTACTGAGTTTAAAAAAATTTATGCCTAATTAAGCCTTAAATTATTCGTCGGCTATTAATTAAAAAGCTATCAAAATGTAACGAACCTATTATATAACTACCTGAAAATTAAATTAATATCCGAATAAGGGTTTTAAGTTGCAGATAAAAATAAGGCGAAAAATAATTTAGTAATTTGTTCGTTAAAAAAATTTACGGACTTTTCCCTTAATCGAAAAAAGTTACTTTTATTGAAAAACTTAAATTAATAATTAAAGAACGAATCTATCTAGGTGCTATTTATATAAAAAAACCGTTCGTTATATATCCTCCTATCTTTTGGGAAATATGCCTCTAAATTATATAATCTACCGTAATCTTCCCCACTTGTCCTAAATCAACTAGATCATACTAGATCACCAAGATCTTGGCCAGCTCCGTAGTTTACCCGGAGCTCGTCCGCGTTAGTCCTAGAGGAGCACTCTCATCTTGGAGAATCTCTGGTTCGTAACACAGGGGTTCTAAGATAAAACGCCACGGAGATTACCGATGGCTCAGGGTGGAGACTACACCAGCCACACCCACAAGTATAAGCCCTGACTGTTATGGCTGCACCAATGCCACTCCGCCACCAGGGCAAAATATCGGTGGAATGATCGCAATTGTGGCAATCATTCTGGTGCTTACAGCTGTATAAGACCTCCCACGCGCTATAGGTGACCAGTTGCCTCATCGAGATCAGGCCCTATTTTTAAAGTTGTAGCTGCGCCTGCGGCGCAGCCGTAGCTAGAGCTTTCTATCAAGAAGTAGCTGCAAGCGTCAAATGTATCAACTAAACCTTTTTAAGAAGAAGGGCCACAAAAACAACAAAACCTCAGAAATAGGGCCTGATAGGAAGTTGTGATTTTTTGGCCTTATTTGCAACTCTCCCATACAAATTCGTAAAAATCATTATGGTTAACTTTTACAATATATATTAGTTACGAAATGTTTATTTCTATAACGTATATAACTTAATGCAAAATCTTTTCTTAATATTATTCCGGTCTTAATTAACGTAAGATAAAAATCGATACAGACAAAAATGACCCAAAATCTTATTTGCAACGTGTTATAACTCTTTACCTCTTTTATTATAACCAAACGAGCTTGGCTCATTAGCAGACAGTCGGAGGTTGTGCGAATTACTTCCGATGCAAAACCTTAGATTACGTAACATGGATCCGAATGGATCTACGGATCCAAATAGATCCCGTTTAGGATATATACGCTTATAATTTTGTATAATTTTAAATAGTACTAGCTTATAATAATAATTAATTGCCTAAATTTATATTTGCTATTACTAGACATAACTATCGCTTTATTGTTCAAATTCCTACGATATTATTATTAACATAAACCGTAAGATTTAGGTTTAATAATTAGTTAAGCTTATAACCGTTATACGTTACAAGCTTTTATTTAATAATACCGTTAAACTTTTGAGCAATATTTAACATTATCAAAATGTCGACCAGTACCAAAGCTACCGTTCCTACCTTAGCCTGACAGATGTAAGAACGTATTTAGTAACTCGAGGTTTATATTTAGTAGCTTATTGTTCAAGCCGCCGATCCAACCAACCCAGTACTAGCAATTGCTACTCCAAAATTTAATGTTAAAGAATCCGAACCTTATAATGGTACAAGAAGCGTTTAAGACTTCTTAATCCAGGCTAAAGTATATCTACGACTGGAAAAGGTTGAAGGCGACGTCGACAGGATCCTTATTATAACAGGGTTCTTTAAAAAAACGCTTTAAATTAGTTTAAGCTTACGTTATAAAATTCCCCAAAAAATGCGAAAAACGATTAGAAAACGGTTACCAAAAAAGATTTTCGAAAGTTACGTTAATTTACATAATCTGGACGCAAAACGAAAAGTTACGTAGAATTTTTTACAGCTTAAACAGAAAGGATTGGTTTTTTAATACGCAATCGAATTTAGGAACCTTATGGCTAAGGTAAAATAGGTGGACGACGAAAACGATACCCTAATCGACGTCTTTGACAAAAAGCTAAAGAATAACGTTAAGGACGAAATTATTAAAATCGAACGGCCTAGTGCATTCGACAAATATATTACTAAGGTTGTGAAAATCGACAATCGGCAGTTTGAACGACGACAAGAACGACGAAAACAGTTCACCTTACGGTCCAAGTTCTAAGGAGTTAACTAAGGCCGAAAACTCTTTACGCTTTCTACTTTTTATAGAACTTAACCGGGACCTATAGAACTAAGAGCTATCTACTCGAAAGATATAAAGTCCGTTACCTGTTATAACTGTAATAAGCCCGGACATATTACGCGAAAATGCAAAAGCTCGAAAAAGATACATTAAGTTCCAATCCTTAAAAATTAGCGTAAGAAAAAACCTGGCGACAAAAAAAGGATTAACATGGTCCGCGTTAGAAACAACGAAAACTCTTTACTTAAAGCACGACAGAGAATAAGAGAAATAAGGAAATTAACCCAAAAAGAAACCCGAAAGGCGAAAAATACCAGGTTTACTAGACCTACTATTATCCAGTAGTTACAAAAGCAGAAAGGATAAAAGGGACTAAATAACGATAAGCCATTTTCTCACGCGCAGTAAAAACGGTAGCAGAAAACAACTAGTTAATGCTTAAGGCATAGTGAAAAAAGTATAAAAGATAGGACGAAAATCTATGGCTAGGAAAGCCTAATCGGCACGGAAAACTTTACGCTATCAACTGCAAACGCCGCTAATGCGAAATACATGAGGACGAAAAAAATATATCGCGCGACGAATTACGCGTATATAGCGATAAGGCTTTGATTTTAAAAATCGAACCGGAAGAAACCCTAAAAACTAAAAGTGGTACCGATACCTGCGAAAAATAATGACGACGGAAGAAATCGACGAGCTGGCAGCAATTAAAAGCTGGCCAAAAAAGAAGTATTGCCTTGTATATAAACCCTAATACTATTACGAATAATGCAATCACTAAACGTAAAAAGAATTAATCGAAAATATAATAACAAAGTACTGCTAGAAAATAATTACCGATGTACAAATTCAGCTAGCCTTTATGGAGGACCCGGAGGAACGATCAGCTATACAGGAAAAGATTAGCTTCTTTTTAAGTAGAAGCTGGAAAACCCCAAAACCAAAATACATTACGCAAGAAGGGTTCCAAAATCAAGTGGAATACTTGATAGCGCGCTGCGCCGACAAGAAGAGCAATTGAAATAAATCCAGAACGAAAACAAACAACTCGAGGAAAAAATTCAACAACTCGGGGGTGGCCCAAAAAACCCGGGCTACCTGTAACGGGGCCCCAAGCTGGCGGGAGTAAAGGTGGCTAGCAACACCTTAAGAAAGCGTTAAACGCAATAAAAACAGCACGAAAAAAACTTATTACGGTATAAATACGAATCAAAAACAAGCAATATACCGCATTTGTAAACTGCAAAGTAACAAAAGACAATTACATCGTCCCAAAATAATCAACGAACTACAGCTACCATAAAAAAACAAGAAATACCTTTACGAAGTCGAAAATCCCGAAGATCAGATATTTAACTACGACGATAGATAAATCTGACGCGAAATTAATTACTTCAAAACCTTTATCGCAAGAAAGAAAAACCATTAATTTCGACATTATCTTTATAAAGAATAACGACTTAATCCTAGGTTTGCTATAATTAGAACAGTATAACTCGGCCATTAACTAGAAAGCTTACGAAATGCATTACGATCTATTTTCTAATAATAAGCTAAACGACGAAAAACTTCAACGTTCGATCGATAAAGTAAACGAATACAGCTATAAGAAAACGGCAGAAACCCTATTACTTAAAATAATATAGCATATTAAAGAAAAAGGTCATAACTGAAAAATATAACGTATTATCGCTAACTTCAAAGCAAAATTTAGGTAAATAAATAACGATTTAAACGACCGCCCAAAAAGCTACCAAAATAAATAACTAAAGTACTTTTACAATACTAAAAGTACGACAAGTTATTTGAAAAAAAGGTTTGATACTAAACTGCCAAAGTAAAAGCAAATAAAACTACGAAATAATCTTTAAAGATAACAAAAGTACTACCTTTTATCCGATAGATAACTTAAACCATGTAAAATTACATGCATTCTACGATTACCTCGAAAACAGGGTTCGAAAAGGATAAATACAACGTTTCAAGTTACTAGCCAGATACCTTATATTCTTCGTACCGAAAAAAGAGGGAAAACTTCGGCTAATGGTGGATTATCGACAACTTAACGACATTACCGTCAAAGACAGAACACCGTTACTACTGATCACTGAAATAAAAGATCGCCTGTACGAAGCAAAATGGTTTACAGCTATCGACCTTCGAAATGGTTACAATATAATTCGGATCAAGAAGGGCCACGAATAAAAAACAGCCTCTAAAACCAAATATAGCTTATATGAATACCTAGTTACCCCTATAAGACTAACTAACGCACCAGCGACCTTTTAGGGAATAATAAACTCCGTGTTAAAAGAATACCTGGATATTTTTTTTATCTGCTACCTCGACGACATTCTTATCTACTTAGAAAGAAAAGCACAAGAAATACGTTTATCAGGTTTTACAGGCGCTGCAGGACGCCAAACCTTTGGTTAATACAAAGAAAAGCCAGTTTTATAAGCAAAAAGTCAAATCTCTAGAACATATTATTACGCCAGGACAAATATGCATAAACCTTGAAAAGCTATCAGCAGTTAAGGATTGGGCATAGCCCACCAATGTTTAAAAGATACAAGCATTCCTTGGATTCGCCAATTATTACCGACGATTCATACGTAACTTTAGCAAAATAGTTATGCTATTAACGGAACTTACCAAAAAGAATATATAGTTTCAATGGATTCCAAAAAAAGAAACAGCTTTTTAGCAAATTAAGGACGCAGTTGCTAATGAATCAGTATTAATTATGTACAACCCAAAGCTACCAGTTAAGCTAGAAACCGATACTTCGAATTACGCCTTAAAAGTTGTAGTTAAATATCGAAACGATTAAGGAAAACTTTACCCTATTACGTTCTATTCCTACAAGTTATATAAAGCTGAACTGAGTTACCCTATTTACGATAAAGAATTCTTAGCTATCGTTAACGCCTTCAAGAAATTCAGACATTACCTACTTCTCTACGATACGAAACCTTATCGGAAAATATTTACGTTATATGAAAAGCCTTTCTGAATTTAACTACGTTATTATTTATCGAAAAGGATTAGAAAATGGCAGAACAGACGTACTTAGCAAATGACCTAACCTAAAAAAGCCTAAGGTTAAGGTATAGTAAATAATCTTCGATATTACATCCGAAAGATACTTAAAGCAGCGGCAAATTGCTGCGATACGAATAATACCACTTAATATATATTAACGCATCCAACTATATAATGCCAATCAACTATTATAGCATTAAACAAACAAAATACAGGTGCTCGAGGACCTACAAGAAAACCTAATACAAGACGTATACGCACACCCGGTAAATAGACACCCAGGGGTCGACAAAATCCTAAAACGCTTATAACGGTCATATTACTTTCCTAAGATGAAAACTACAGTACAAAGGGTAATGCGACAATGCGATATCTGTACTAAAGAGAAAGCACGACGACATAAACCTTACAGAAAACTATAACCTTTACTAGTCGCTAAGCGACTATGGAATTCGATTACATTTGATTTTATTACCAAGCTTCTTTTATCAGAAGATCCAGGTACAGGAGTACATTACGACAGCATCTTCGTAATCGTTGATCGATTTACGAAATTCTTGTATTTCCTACTTTATAACTGACGAAAATACAAATGTAGAATAATTCGTATACGTTTTTCTTAAATATATTTTAGGTACTTACAGATTTTTAACAGAAATTGTTTCGGATAAAAGCATTATTTTTATTTCAAAATTTTGGCAAGGGTTAATGGCTAACTTGGATTAAATTACAAATTATCCAGCGTATTTAAACCTTAAATAGACCGATAGATAAAAAGAACTACTAAACGTTAAAAACGTATCTACGATATTATATTAACTACGTACAGAATAATTGAGTTAAGAAGTTATTATATGTATAGCTGATTTATAATATTACCTATTACGAAAATATTAAAACGACGCCAGTAACTGCTAATTTTGGTTTTATACCTAAAGTTTACCGAGATTTATATAAAGATAAACCAGTTAACGTTAAAGAAATTCTTACGTTAAAACAGCTGAAACAGTTATATACAGAAATGAAATTAACACTTAAGTTCGTACGCGACTAGATAAGCAAATATTATAACAAAAAAAGGTTAAAGGGATTAGCTTTTTCAATATAGCGTCCGCAACAAGCCTTGATATAATATGTGCACTTGTCCAGAAGCTATAGATACGGTCGGCGAAAGAGAATACGATTGATTTGAATCTATATAACGTGTTGTAGTTGAGTTATTTGTGTTAGTTGTTGCGAGGTGCCAAAAAGTGTCCCGTTCGGTGGTGTGGTACGTTACCGAGCTTGTCGAGCTTTTCTCCATCCTAATTAATAGCTTGTTGGGCTTTTTCGAGCTCCTTAGCCTTCTAGTTCGGGTTTCCAGAAAGTACTGAACTATTAAACGGTACATCGTCGACAGGGATTACTTTCTTCTACTTGGTTTTGTAAATCGTATTAATCTGGATGATCTGGGTATTATTTATTTTCTACTGTATTTTATCTTACAGAATTCTATATAAAACGTACGTAAGTTTTTTATCGTTAAATTGGCCTAAGGTTCTATATCCGGGTTCCAGCTTATTACGTATAATTTCTTAAATAGTTTTTGGGTCCTAATCGGCATAAATATCATTAATCGAAAAGATATAAGGGGCTATAACATACATATTTATTGGTTTGTTTTTAGGCTTAGTTTGGCTAGTAAAACGACTTACTGTTTTATTGGCTGTTCTTTTTTAGGCTTTTTATTAGTACGGATATTACGCGTAACTTTTCCAGTAAGGATTAAAGGACTAATAATCTTTGGCGGGCCAAACGTTAAAGTTTCTTTTATTACATCCGGGTCTATATTAAGCATTATCTTCGATTTGGCCATAAAGTTAAGTCCTAATATTAGTAACTGCGCAACGTAATAGTCGTTAACGACAAATATAGGAATAATAATTAATCGGCGAATTAGCTAGACGGGAACTTCGACTATACCTTCGAATGGAATTCTCTTTTAAAAGTTAAAGCCCAAGAACGATACGTAGGTTTATCGTATAGCTAGTTTATATCGCTTAATATACGACGCGATTATAATGCTAAATTTAGCTCTAATATCGATACCTTTACTAATCAGGTCCTTGTTATTTCTATAACTTACTTTATCTGCTAGTTTAAATAACGGGGTAATATATTTAGCCGGATTATATTACTGGACCGACAAGACTTTGGCTTTTTATCTAGGCTTTTAGCAAAACTACTAAGTACGTTAATTAAAGTTTTCAAATCGTTTACTACGACTTTAATAACCGCCCCGATAACTTCTTCGATTACGATAACCACTTCGGTTACGGTAAAAACCCAATCGACTAAAATTATCTAGCTGGAAATTAACTGCATTAATCGATAAGTTAGCATTATAACTATATGTCTAAGGTACCTCCTATCCTGGCAGAGTGTAATACTGTAACGTACAGGCCGCTTTCCGATTGCATATTTCCGTTTTAAAGGCTTTAAGGTTTTGAATCTGCTGTATTTATGCAATCTTGAAATCTTATAACGTATTCGTAACCTCCGATGCCTAATTAGTACGGTTCGACGTTTTTTTATCGCGGTTCAAAGCTTCCTTATCGCTGTTACTTAGGTCGTTAAATCGGATAAAACTGTTTTCTTTTTTAAATTAACATCGAAACGAAGATTTCCTTACTATCGCCTACGTCCTTTATGTCTAAGGAATCCTGCCTTATTTAAGGCCCAGTCTTTGATCAATATCGAACCATTATCGTATTTTATTCCGTATAGGTCCTTAAATGTTATAGATGAATAGTTAAAACCCCTTCAAAATAACTAGCGGATAACCTTTTTAGTAAGCATCTATTATCTTCGTTCTTCGAAACTATCTTGCTTTTTTGCTTAATTACTTCCGGCATATTTTTTACCTTAGTAGTGTGCTTTAAATAGTATTTATAAATATAATTAAAAATATCGCGTTAAGCTTATTTCGTTAATATCTTTAATCGATTTGTAGTAATCCAAATTTGCTTTAAGCTTCACAGCTTGAACATTTTTAAAATAAATTTAAACGCATTCTTTTATTAAGTCCTTCTATTAAGTACAATTTTAACCCGGTTGTTCTATAAAGGAACTGTCGGTCCAGTAAGGTAACTCGGCGATTATCTTAAATTCCTTAAGCTTATATTTCGTAAATAATCTATTAACCTCTTTAAGCCAATCGGAAGCTCCAGTTTTTGAAAAGCGAAGGTCTGGAAAAACCGATAAGTCCGGGAGAATTATAAGAAACGAAATCTTATCTATAATGTCTATAGAAAAACCGTACTTAGATTAATTTACTAGGTTTAAAAGGTCTAATATCTGGTATAGGTACTTTTAATCCCGTAAATAACTTTAAAAACTTTTAAGCTGGTGAAGTCTTTTATTATACGGTATGTTAATAACGATTCTAAAGAAACTTAGGTAATCGTAGCCTTAATTAACTTTAAAAATCTAATCGGATATTACTACTTTAAAGTTTAACCTTATTAGACCTACTTTCGAAAGGAATATCCGTTAATAAATAATAAACGGTTATATTTAAAGCTGGATTTTAGTCTTTCGTAAAGATAAAGAGGTTCGGTACTAGCAGTAATCCGTATTATATTTAAATTTAAGTAATAATTTCAAAGAATTTCACGAAGTCTATGAAAATCTTGCTAAATGCTATCCCTAATATTAATTAAAGCCACTAATCCTTAAATTACTTAAGTTTTAAAACACTGCTTTAAAAGGCATATATATAGGCATAAAGTAAATAACTATCCGCAATAATTATTTTAGATATACTTTCTTTTTCCTTCGGACCTAAAAGATAAATACCTTCCTTTTTTTACTATCCGTTCGCATAGCTTTTTCAATTATTGCTGCGGCGCTGGTTATCTCACCGCATTTTTTCTAACTTGCTAATTAATACCTCTATTACTAACTTAAACGCTATAATACTTAAGCTTAACAGAAAAGGTAAATCCTAAATAATACTGCCTATAAATAACTAACTAAGATGTTATCCGATTAAGGCTAGAAAAGTCTAAAATGTATCTTATATCGTTTTTCTTTTAAACATTTGCACTGTATTAAAAATTCTTTTCTTTTTTTAATACTTTTTTTCTTCTGTAAAATTAATAATTTTATAACTTTATTCTTTTTTGTGCTTATATTTGCTATCCTATCCATATTACCAATTTTATTATCGCTGCACTTATTTTAATTAATCTAAATCCTAATTACCACGTCGCCAGCGACGTAATCTTAGCTCCTTCAGCCCTTATTAATCAAATCTTATATTTTATCTTACCACGTAATCCTTTTATCAATACGTTTAATATCTTAAATTACGCAATCGGTCCAGAACTTAGGTAATTAATCCATGCTTTAAAACCGGTTACCGTACGCCCTCGTGCTCTTTCGCCGTAGTCCGAATAAAGCTGTTCTCGTAATAAAGCCTTAATTTAACAGCACTCTTATTAGTCGTAAGAAATGTCGCATCGTTGTCATGTTCGCGGTCGTTAATTAGATGTCGCTTAAGTTATCGTAACTATAGCTATAATCGTAGTCGTAATCGTATTGAAATGCTTTTAATCAAAACCTCGTCCCTTCCGTTCCTTCCGACTTGTTAATCGGTAATCGAGGTTCGTCAGCAGCTAACAAAAGCCAGTATCCTCTCCTTGGCAGCCACTTAAATTAGGATGGGGAAACTCAGCCCTGATCAAAGCACTCTTAAAGAAAGTATCACTATTAAACTTTAAAGTTAAAAGATATTAAAAACAACGCAGACTGTATTAATGGCGTTGAACTGAAACTGTTGAATGATGTATAAATGTATGAGTTGAGCATGAGATGACGATGGCTCGGGGTTGCGCCCAGCGAAAAAAAGCTTCTTAAAATACACATGTAGGAATGACTAATTGATCAGCCAAGCTATGTACCTGGCCCGGCACCCTACACCATTTCACTAGGTCGAGGATTCGGTCGACAATGGATTTTTTTTGGGTCGGCATCAATTTGCGTAAATTGGAGATAATATCCGTTCGGGCGTATTTACCGTTAAATTGCGCTTCTATGGTAGAATGTAGAACTTTATAGATAAAACTAAGCTTTTTATAACGAAGTTTCGGGTTTCGCTGTTTAGCCTGAATGGCTAAGTTTATTTTAGAGGTTGTTGTAAAGCGCTTTATGTTGTGGTTGTTGAGATTTAAGCGATTGAAATGAGAGCGTTAGAATAGTTGGAAAAGTGTTCCGCGAAGTGGTGTAAAACGTTATAAATGGTATAATTATTAGTAAGATTTGTAGAAAGGTTTCAAAGTAATTTGCAAAACTGAAATTAAAAGTTCGGTGTTCACAAAATATTTTGATCGATGTTTATACGGATAGATATATATAAAAATATATAGATTTTGCTAAATTCTAAAAAGTACTATGATTTAAATATGTAACTATAATTGCCAGACATAAATAATTTCTTAACCAGTCAATATATGTAAGATAAAGGATAGCTGTGTGCTCAGTGAGATGATTGCCCACCAGTCGCAGAGTGAATTCCAAGAAGTAAGTATACTAGGTTATTTCTATCTAGCGTTCTCTAGTGCTGCTAGACGGTTATTTGTACTAGCATGTAGGTCGGTGGCTGGTTGGCTACTAGCTGTAGGCCCATCGGAGCTGTGTTTTCATAATTACTCCCCTTTCTTTAAGCTGTTAGTCCTTAATAACGTTATTATTTATACTTAACGTGGGGTGGGATGCGTACAGGTTGTGCTAGCTTTCCAATTGTGCTTTTATGTAATGGTGTCGTATTGTGGGGTTGCCGTGGTTATTGTTACGTGCTTTATTTTAGGTATCCGCCCAGGTGTAGTTTTAATCCGTTTTTTAGCCTTACCGTATTTTTTCCTTTTTCCAATTTTGCATTTCCGTTCCTTTTGCGTATGATTTCCGTTCTGTTTTCCTTTTACCTCTTATTTTCTGCGATTTCTTTCTTTTTTGTCCTATATATATTTTCCGCTTGATTTCCGTTTATTATGGCGCTTATTTGCGAAGCTTTTTATAAGCGCTAATACTTTGATCCGCATACGACGTGGAACTTTCTTTAACGTTAAATCTTTGACGTTAACAGTAATCCGGATCCACCTCGTTCGACGAGCAGCAATATGTCGTACTCTATATACGTAATATAATGCTATTTCGATTACGGCGCTTTTTACGTTTAGGTTCTAGGCGTTTTTAACTGCATTGTCGTTAGTTATTATTATAAGATATTCCGTACCGTAAGTGCTTTATTTTAACGTTGTTAATAATGTTATTTAATTTCTGTCCAGAGTCCGATTGTTTTTAAAGATACGGCCCAGTTTATTTCTAATTTTGCCGTTGAAACCAGGGCTGAATCGAAGATTTTAAGAAATATCGCATTGATAATATACCATATAAGCGTAACGATATACCTACGATCGGTCGCCGTATTAATGTTTTTCGGAAAACCGAGCTTACCTTTAAGTTAATTATTATAAAGAAATAGCGTTTCCTTACTATATTGGAAAACGATTTTCCAGCGTCTGTTATGGTTGCGAAGGTATAGTCTTAGCGTCGTTTTTTAGGTTTGCAAACCCAGATTATCTTTATAAGCTTTCTATTTCTTTTTTTACCGCTTTAAAGCTTATTTCCAAATAGGCGCAGTTTTATAGTATTTTTATAAGCTAAAGGATTTTCGGTAAACGTTATATTACTGGGGTTTTTGCTTATGAACAGGTTCCACCTGTTTTCCGACGCCTTAACGCAGCTTCATTTTCCCTAAACGGTTACGATTTTAATAATCCTTTGCCGGGTAAGACTATTACTAAGCCCCGATACGTTAAGCGCTTTAACAATATCGTCATTTTTCCAACCTTTAACCGATTATATTCTGGTTACCTAAATCCGGTTTTCCAATAAAAGTAAGACTCTTTCGAATTTTTCCCGGTTTTTACGTCTACCAAAATTAACAAACATATTCGTACGCTGCCGTCGCATATTCTTCGGTTAATTTCTTATATTTTCATGTTAATTTCTTCTAGTATGTTTAGTAAAACGGTTAATTAACGTAAAGCTTAATAATTAAACTCGAAATTTGGTTTCGAAATAAAGGTTTAAATGTTTCTATGTCCTTTATTAGTTTCTGTTCGCCTTCCGAATTATTTGCGAAAGCTTTGTGCTTTAATTTTTCGTATTTTAGTTTTTACTTTAGTTTTTAGTTTAGTATATATGTTGAATAATAATTAGTGGTTTGCTTTCCACCGGTATACGATAGGTAATTATTTACTAAAAGCCTTAAAGTAACTATGCAATACGTTTTTAAATTTAATGCTGTAATATTATTTGGAGTTATTTTTTACGTTTGTATGATTAATATGGGAACATTTTCCAGTCGAGCTATTTTAATTCTGCGTGCTTTGGGTTATTTTATTTCTCAGATACGCGCTTAATCTTCTTTTCGTAACGCTGTAAGATTTTCGGAGCGTGTCTAAAGTACTTTCGCGGTTTCTACGTATTGTATTCGGCGGGCTAGCTTTCTCATTTGATAAGATACTTACGTTGCCTTCGATCATCATTATAGCGGCGGATATTCTTGATTATCTATTTTTTCTATTTATTTATTAGCTTTGGTAATATTATTAAGGCGTCGCCTAGTTCCCGTTTATATTACGGTTTTAATAAGAATACCGGAAATATATTATGTATCCGTTGATACCTAATGGGCAAAATTACCTTATGCGCTTGAAAGCTTATTCGTTCCTTAATCGCCATCCAGACGTAAATAAAGTTCGAGCTTTTTATTTTCGAACTTGAAGTTTTTCGTCGATAAGTTTACCTACTGCCTCGGCTAAAACTTTATGGGTATTTGGCGCTGATCGTAGCATTTCTTTTAGGTTGTTACCTTTTTTCCCAATATTCTTACATCTTTTAACGGATAGCCGTGATTTTGGCGAGCCGTTTTCTTATTCTCTCTACTTACTATTTGAATCGTTATGGAAAGTATTTTACCATTTTTGGGTAATATCTCTATAGAGCTTCGAACGGAAAACGGCCGGTAAACGTATTCCGAATATTGTTATATACAAATTTTACGTTTCGTATTAACCTTATTTAGTTATTTTAATGTTCGTTTACGTAATTAAGAAAGTAATATTTTAATACCTAATAAATACGTTTAATTTGCTTATTAATTTACGGGTAATATGCGGTCGACATCCGCCGTTTAATATCCCGTTATATAATTATGCACAAAATGGCTATTTAACAGCTATTTTTATCGTTAACGATTCCAGCCGGTGTTCCGAACTTACATTTTATTTTATCGCAAAACAATCGGGTTAGTTCGGTTACGGTTAAGGTTTTAACCGAAGCAATAAATAAGGTTAATTTCTTAAAGCTATTGATAATTATTAGAATCTCGTCGTACTTTAACCTATTTAAGCCGAATCCTTTAAAAAGCCCTATAATAAAATTTAGCGTAATTTTTAAAAGGATTGCTTAAATACTAGTAAGGACTGTAATTACTTATATAGCTGATAGCGTAACCTTATTATCTTTTAGTAATTCGGATATTGCTTAGTATACTTTCAGATATCGTTCGTTGTATTTTCTTAATAAAATTTCCTAATTATCAGTTTTAATATACGGACGTACCTTATATATCCCGCCTTCGGATCGTTGTAATGCTAGCGAATAAGTTATTCTCCTAAAGCGCCTTACGACGGGATTACGAACTTATTCCGATAATATTAGTCCGTATTTAAATATAGAAAATATCCTTCTTTTAGCCTGGTTTAGCGTCCGGCTATCCCTATTAATTCTATAATATCTAAGTTTTTAATTTGCAACTTTTGAACCTGATCGTAAAACTGTTAGGAAACTTTCGGTTAAAATACCGTTTTGTTTTTTGTTAACTTTTTCGCTAAAGGACGTAAAACGTATTAGTTATAAACAATAACTTTAGCGTTAATTTCGCTTTCCTTAAACTCTTCGGAATCCGATTGTAATACAGCCGTAATTTACGGTTGTTATTGTTTATCTGTTAATCGTATTACCGTTGCAATTTGCGCTTATATTATTGTACGCAATTAATAAATATGGCACGTATATAATCTCCTAGTTTCCCCCTTTTTTTTTGAAAGTTTTCTGTAATCGTATGGCGAAAGGTTTCCGCTTTTTTTTTACGCGGATACTAATTACTTAAGCTTTTGCTACTTGGAATTTATTTGGACATTTTCTGGCAAGCGAATTTTAAGCCGCTTTTAACCCGCTTTTTACTTTTTATAATTTCCCGAGTCTCATCATATATTTGCCGTTACTTTCCGTACGTTTTTCGGCATACCGTCCGTAAATCCAAACTTTTAAATAACGTAAGGATTATATTTTCGTACTTACTTCTCCCGGATATATAATTTGGGCGCTTAAAAAGTTTATCCGCCGGGTTAGCGGTACTCGGTCGGTATTAAATTTCAAAATCGAATTATGAAAAGCGGTAAACCTATCAAGTTAATCTTTCCTTTATACTACGCGCTAGTACCTTTATAACGTCTTTTTGAGCTATATAATAGGTAAATATTAAAAAAAGATTTTCCGTTTTTTCGAAGTATTAAGGTTAATGCTTTAAATTTTCCACGATTGCTAGCAACCTTTATTGTCTTGCAGCCTGTCGTTTCTTTATTAAGGTAAGCTTCCGTAACCAGTATATAATTAAGGGTTAATACTTTTTATATTTTTATAAAAATATTCTTAATATATCCTTTACTGAAACGTCCGTTTCGACCTTAATATTCTTAGGGTTATCCCAATATTAAAGCATGGCTGCAAACTAAATAATGTCTTTTAAGGTTTACGATAATTTGTGTACCTTTTTAAGCCAGTAAAAACTTTTCTTTTCTCTATATTTCCTTTACAACCTTTGTAATATGTTCCGTGATAGGCGAATAATAGGTGATAAACTTCCGATAAAAGTTTGCGAACCTGAAGAAAACCTGGATATCCCGGATTGATTCCGGTTTTGGTTATAACTCCATGGCGTCTACTCTTTGACGGTCCATCTTTAGGCTTTCGGTGCTAATTATAAATCCTCGGAACTTTATCCTTTTCTTAAAAAATTCGTACTTAAACGCTTTTGTAAATAGTTAGTACTATAGTAGCCGTGCGTAAACCAGTCGGAAATACTTTTCGTACTTCTTTTTATTATCCGAATAAATAATAATATTATCCAGATATACCATATATATAGTTTACTAGCCCAGCTAATGCCTTGTATATATAGCTTTAAAACGTAACTCGCGTATTGGTAAGACCAAACGGCATAACCGCATATTTAAACTGGTCGTAACGTATTCGGAAGGCGGTTTTTTACTTATCGCCTTTTTTATTCCGATTACGATAATACGCATCTTTAGGATCGATTTTCGAAAATATTTTGACAGCTTTTAGGCGATCCATAACCTCCGAAATTAGGGGTAAGGGGTACCGGTTTTTTATCGTAGCCCGGTTCAGTTTTTTATAATCGACGCATAATCGGAACTTGCTATTTTTTTGGCGGAGCGGGGTATAAATAACGTTAATATTTCCGCGTCCGCTTTTAAATAACATAATTTTCCTCCCTTTAAGTTTTCGCGTATATATTTTTCGAACGCTTTCCGTTACGCCTTTAAAATAGGGTAAATAGGCCTTAATGAGGTCGACTTGCCAGGGATCAAGTTTATTAAGCATTTTGCTTTTAGCAGCTGGGAAACCTTTTTCGTAACTTTTTCGAAATACATGCGCCAGAAATCCTTTAAGCAAGCTAGAAGTTCCGTTATTGTCTAGTGTAGCTGTTCCCTAAATTCCTGAATATCTAGCTTATTAATTAGTTTAATTAAATTAATAATATAAAAATGCTTAACGTTTCGGATAAGCATTCCGGATAGACAAGCATTCCGGGTGGTCTTTAGCATCTCCCAATAACACACTCAAATTACTCAACCATAACACTTCAAATCAATTGCAATCAATTAGATGCTTCTTTACTAACTGTATTTACGGCTTCCTTCCAAGCATGGGCATTATATTAAGGCCTATTGCGCACGCCGTATTATCATTCCTTCCTTCTACCCTATATGTGACCGACTATCTTCAACAGCTATTAGCAGCAATTTTTTACTACGACCTTTCTGCTGGCCAAAAGAACTCGTTTATCCTATATAGCAAGTATCTCTTTTTTTAGGAAACGTTTGTTTTAATCATTTAATTGCGTAGGTATTGAATTGGGACAGGGCTCATCGAAGTTGCTGTACGCAGAACATTTTGATCAGTGCTTGGGAAGATGATGGGACTTCTTGACTATCTCTGGAGCCATTGATGCTATAAGAAACTGCATAGAAAAGTTGTCAGGTCAGCAGCAATTTATAGACCATCGCTGACCTACTGCCATAGCCGAGTAGATTGCCGAGATGCCCAGCGGTGAAGCAAATAGAAGTAGGCAGAAACTGTGGCTGCAATAGTACCTGCAGTGGCTGGCAATAGCAGCTGCAGTAGCTAGCAATAGCTGCTACAGTGGCTGCTGCAGCCATAGCTGCACCCATTCCTGCACCCCACACCACTTCAGTATCGAATTGTTGCGGAATCAAGGCCGACACGCCCTGGAACACGGCCTACAACGCGTCCCGCAACGCGCCCTACTACAAGCCGCGACACGCCCGCAAAGCGCCCTTTAATACGTCCTATAACACGCTCTCCGACGTATATCTTCAACGTATTAAGGCCGGACAGGAAATGCTCGTGTACATGGGTTAAGGAGTCGGTTAATAATCGTTTTCTCGTTGGTCGGCTTTAATTTTTGCGAAAGGGGGGTAATATTAGCTTGGACGCGTTAGGGACGGTCGGTCGCGGGCGGGCTGGAAGGGAAGAAATGGCAACATGGCGTCCGCAACAAGCCTTGATATAATGCGTGCATTTGAAAAGAATCTGTAGATATAGTTAGCAAAAAAGCATTCGATTGATTTGAGTTGATTTGATGTGTTGTAGTTGAGTAATTTGAATTAGTTGTTGCGAGGTGCCAAAGACCATTCGAAATACTTGTCCGTCCGGAATGCTTATCCGAGACGTTACCGGAAAACGCTAAATTTGCAATTTGTATCTTTTAACCTCTTATAGCGGTCTATATATTCATTAGTACGTAATCGTATTTAGTAAAATTCCTAATTTACTTATTCCAAGCCGAGATAGTAAAAGATCGAGCACTTTCTCGTTGTAACGTATCGCGAAATATATTTGCCTGAATTTTCGTTCGTTTCCGTAGCTATTTATTATCCTAATAGAAATTTCGTAAGTTTTATAGCATTTGATATATACGCCGTTATCGCTGATAAGGCCCGGGATATCTACGGAGATAGGTCGGAAGTTAAGCTTTTTCGCTAACTTTTTGCTTACTGTATTAATTTACGCTCCGGTATCTATATTTACTCGTATTATTACATTTCCGTATTTTTCTTAATAAGTGCTTTTTTTAAAACCCCGGTTTTATTCCGACCGTCTTATAATTACCCTCTGAAGTGGATTAAACGTATATATTTACTTCGGCTCCTTTTTTAGAATTACGTTTAAAGAATAGTAAGATTTATCGTTATCGTATATTATAACGTTCTGTACCGCTTTCGAAGATTGGTTTCCGTACGGCCGGGACGGTAAGAAGCTTATATCCCTTTTAGCTTTGCAATCAACGGCCTTGTAACCGAACTTCCTATAGTTAAAGCACTTCAAGGGACTTTTGTAGGAATTAAGGATATCGGACCGCGCGGATTTGCTTCGGTCGGAGTTAAATCGACGGTTGTCTTGATTCCGAATATAAAAACGACCTGATTCCTTACTGCTTCTTTGTAGCACCTTTAATCGGTCCTTATCTTCAAATTCCCCTTTGCTAAAAATCTTAAAATAAGATGGCTTATCTTTATTAGTATTATAGCGAAAAATAATCGGTCCTTGTTCGCCTTCTTTTAGACGTCTTGATAACGTTGCGCTTTATTTGCTATATTACCAGCTCGGTCCAACTTAACGTCCTTACGTAATAAGGTAATTCGTAACCCCAGCAATAGCTTTTAAAAATAGTTAAATATAAGCTGCTTATTATCCCGATTAGTTTCCAAGCTTAAAGCGTCCGCAGGCTTTATCTTATAAAGCAAAAGGCTTTATTCGGCATAAATGTCCAGCGGCAACTAATCGGTTCGCTATCGTAATTCTATAAACTGCTTTCGATATTTTCGATTAAGGAACGTAAGATTCAAATAACCTTTCCGAATAAACGTTTTTAAATCTTCCATTTTCAACTTTTTTTAGTAATTGAAATAATTAAGTGTAACACGGTATAATTACCACGCGGTCGCAATAAAAGCTTTTATATAACCTATAGCCTACTTAATAAAAATAGTTACACTTCGTCTTGGCCGTTCGGTGTATACCTCGGTTATGGCTTTTATTTAATTTTTTTCTTTCTAATTAACGTACGTTCGGTAAGCTTCGGGTAATTCTAATGTAGAACCTATTTATCGCTTTTAGGCTTCTGCGCCGACGTAACAAATAACTTATAACGCTTTATCTTTTCGAGCTGTGCAATCGTTATTACTTGGCTATTTGCCGGAGAAGTTCCGAAAGCTGCTAATTCTTCTGTTAGATAATCTTCAAACTTTATTTATTACGAAAGTATTTAAATTTCCCTTTTTTAATCGCTAAAGCGTTACTATTATGCTACGTCCGTTAATTGACCGTTCGACTAACGGTTATCAGAATATGTTCCGGCTGCATACGTAATATAATTTCTGTTTTGAAACAATGTAATTCTTTTTGCTAGGGCTTTATAACAGGTTTTCCTGTATGCATTTATATCGTGGACGATTATTCGTCGATTAGATTTAGATTTATATTTTTTCCTATAAACGAATTAAGTTTATCCTATAATTTACGTATTTTGCTTTTAATAGCTTTCGCGTTACCTTCCATAATAAAAATGTAAGAATTATAAAGTAAAGGATAACTGTATATTAAATAAAGTAATCGCTAACCAGTCGCAAAGTAAATTCCAAAAAATAAATATATTAGGTTACTTTTATCTAGCGTTCTCTAATACTGCTAGAGGGTTATTTGTACTAGTATATAGGTCGGTGGCTGGTTGGCTACTAGCCGCAGGCCCATCGGGGCTATGTTCTCACAATATATTACACCCTGTTTAAAATGAAATATATTAATATATAAGTTAAACCATTATGTTTTACTAACTAGTTTAAATATATAAAATATACATGATATGATGATGTATTATTATATAGTAAACCCATTTTATATGAACAAACTGTTTCCGTATAATCTTTGTATGTCGTAACTCCATTGCAGGGCTTTAAAATATAAAAAATATTCTTTAATTGATATTTTAAAACTGTAAAACTTTACAAATAAATTAAAATTTTATTAAACAGTGATAAAAGCTTTTAAACATTTATTCTTTGCGTAATTCTCATTATATTAAATTAAGCTTGTAGTTATGTAATATAAATGCTTTATATTGTAATTTACATATAACTTCGAATTTTAAAAGTTTTGTTATAACGTAATGTACTATATAAGCGAGCGCAACACACGAGCGATATGACAGCTATGGGCTTAACCAACTATTAAACCTAAGTCGTACGGTTTATGTTGACAGTAATATCGTGGGAATCTAAACAATAAAGCGATAGTCACGTCTGGTAATAGTAGATGTAAATCTAGGTAACCAAGTTGTAATTACAAGCTGATGCTATCTAGGCTATAGGAAATAATAAGTCTATATATATTAATCTTGGCTTAAGATGCTTAAACGGCTTAAATTTTTAAGCTCGTTAAGCTTTTTAAGCCGGCCCCCACTGACTTAAAGAGCTTAAAGTGCCAAACGTTTTAAAACCTTTAAGCCAGTTACGTAATCTAGGACTTATATCGGGGATATCTCCTATATTTTCCGACCGTTTCTTTTTATACCAAGTCCGTCTAGTTATAATACGGTCCCCCCTTTTTTAGGATCTTTGCCCTTAAAGATTAATTTGTTTGTCACATTTGTTTAATAAGTAACTTCCCTTCTTATATATCATCTTCTATTTCTTAACCGGTATATTAGGTCGTATTAAAAAACAAGGATTTCGTAAACGTAATAACGCTTTAATTCTGTCAAAACGAATCGACCTTTTTAGTTTTGTTATGTCCTCTAATATATCTTGTTTTCGTTGCAAATCTAAATGGAAAGTTTTTAAGGTATACCTTAATTCGGGAAAATACTTTCACTGCGTTAAGCATGGTGGTTTTTGTAATTTATTTGGTCCTTCAGTTTCTGAACATTAACGGCTTTTAAACGAGGAGGAACGATTAGAACGGGAAAAAGAATAGGCGCAAAAGGCTTTCCGTTCTGCCGCCAATAAGGTCGATCGCCTTCAAAATCTGCGCAAGGTCCTTCGCTAGCGCGGGGTCGAAATGCTACGTCGGGGTATCCAAGGTGCGGAAGCGATCAAAGAATTTAAACGTTTAAAGCAAAAGCAATAACAGTTGGAAGCTAAGGTTACGTTAACGCAAACTACTCTGCCTGCCGACTGGCCTCTCTTAAATAACCTAAACTGGAATACTCTCAACCCTGGCGCTTCCGGCGTTGCTGGTAAAAGTTTTTTAAAAGACGTTGGGCATTTGTAAAGTTTTTCGCGGGTTCTTAGATATTTTCGGAATCTAGGTAATCTTTTTATTAAACTAGGTACTAAGTATATCCCTCTTTTTTGCGTACGTTTAATATTTTTTTTACTTTGTAAACCGGTACATCCTTTATAACTTTTTTATCCTTATTCTGTTTTATATTAACTCTCATCGTATCGGTTGATGATTTTAATAAAGAAATATAAAAAACTGGATGGAGCTTAACCTTCGGCGGTAGCTCCAATTCATAATTATTTTCTAAGATTTTCTTAGCAATCTTATTTAAGCAGATATTTTTAAAACCAAAATTTTTATTTAACCTTTTAATTTAAATATTTTTAGTAACTAAGTAAACCACTTCCCCCTCCGAAAAGATTAATCCCTTTAACTTTATTTGGTTGTAATATTTACTTATCTGGTCGCGTACGAATTTAAGCTTTATTTTTATTTTTACGTATAACTGTTTTAGCTGTTCCGGCATTAAAATTGCTTTAACATTAGCTGGTCCGTCCTTATATAAATCTCGGTAAACTTTAAATACATAACCAAAATTAACAATTGCGAGCGTTATTTTAATGCTTTCGTAGTAATTAATGTTATAAGCTAGCTGTATTACTGGTAACCTTTTGTTATGACCTGACTGGATTGGTCTCCGAATACGGTCACCCCGCCTATGCCAAGAAGTCACGTGATGTGGATTAGGATGGATGTTCTAATCCATCTTCATCCTTTGATGTGGATTAGGATGGATGTTCTAATCCATCTTCATCCTTTGATGTGGATTAGGATGGATGTTCTAATCCATCCTCATCCGCCCGAGATGGCTGAAGATATATACGATCGTTATTTCCATAAGTCTAGATAGCTTCAGCTTGCAATAACAATTGGTTACCCAGATCTACATCTGCTATTACCAGACGTGACTATCACTTCATTGCTCAGATTCCCACGGTATCACTGCCAACATAAACCGTACGACTAGGTTTAGTAGTTGGTTAAGCCCATAGCCGTCACACCTTTCGACCCAGTTATTCTATTCGTAATTAATATAGCATCGTAAATTTGTTTCTAACGTTTAGTTAATTCTTTCTGTTTATCCGACTATTTAAGGTTTAAATACGCTAAATAATTTATAATTTAGTCCAAATTAAGCTATTAATCCTTGCTAAAATTTCGAAAGAAAGGTGGTATCTTTATCCTAAACAATTTCCGTTAAAAGTCCGTAGGTACCTAAAATATGTTTAAGAAAAATATATGCGAATTGCTTTATATCGGTATCCTTATTATAAGGTAAGAAATAAGAAAATTTCGTGAAGCGATTAACGATTACGAAAATGCTATCGTAATGTGCTTCTGTAACTGGACCTTTTAATAAAAAAAGCTTGGTAATAAAGTTAAATATGGTCGAATCTTATGGTCACTCGGCGACTGGTAAGGGTTATAGTTCTCCGTAAGGCTTATATCGTCGTATCTTTACTCTAACGCAGATATTGTATTACCGTATTACTTTTTGTACTATAGTTTTCATTTTAGGAAAGTAATATATCCATTATAAACGTTTTAAGGTTTTGTGGATTCCTGGATATCCATGTATTGGATATTCGTATATATTCCGTATTAAGTTCTTTTATAAGTTCTTAAGTACCTATATTTTGTTTGTTTAGTACTTTGGTAGATAATTAACATTATATTGTTAAATTCGTTAATATATATCAGCTGGTATCGTTTATATCGTAATAATTCGTTATTGTTTTAAATGTTTTTCGGATATAATATCCAAGATTATTTGTTGTACCTTAACTTTAAATTCTTCCAGGGTAGGTCGTTTACTAAATGCTTTTACTTTGCTATTTTCTGATCCTTTTCGATAAATAATAACGTAATCGAATTCAGAAAAACTTTCTGCGTAACGCAACTCTCTTCTGATAAGTTTTCGTATTGTAAAAAAAGGTATAATATTTTTGTAATCCATATATACCTTAATTTAGTATATATTACTTTTAAGGTAATATCTGAATTCCTTAAAGGCATTAACGATAATTAAGAACTTCTTATCGTAAAAGGAGTAATTTAATTCGGCTTTATATAGCTTATAAGAATAAAATGTAATTAAATAAATTTTTTTTAACCGTTTCGATATTTAATTACAGCTTTTAAAGCATAATCCGAAATATCAGTTTCTAGCTTAACTAGTTGATTCAAGTCGTACATAATTAATATTAGTTTATTAATAAAGCGTTTTTGATCTGCTAAAAAATTATTTCCTTTTTAAAAGTTTATTTAAAGGGTTTATCTTTTTTAATAAGTTCGGTTAATAGCATAACTATCTTGCCGAAATTACGTATAAATCGTCGGTAATAATTGGCGAATTTAAGAAATACTTATATCTCCTTAATATTAATAGGTTATGCTTAATCCTTAACTGCTAATAGCTTTTTAAAGTTTATATGAATTTGTTCTAACGTAATAATATATCTTAAATATTCGACGTTTTATTTATAAAAACGGCTTTTTTCGGTATTAACCAAAAGTTTAACGTCTTATAACGCCTGTAAAACTTAATAAACGTATTTTTTTATACTTTTTTTTCCGTTTCTGAATAAATCAGAATATCGTCGAGGTAACAGATAACAAAAATATCCAGGTATTTTCTTAACATATGGTTTATCATTTTGTACAAGGTTGTTAATACGTTAATTAGTTCCATAAAGGTAACTAGATATTCATACAAGTTATATTTCGTTTTAAAGGTTATTTTCTATTCGTATCCTTTCTTGATCCAAATTATATTATAATTATTTTGAAAATCGATAGCTGTAAACCATTTTGCTCCGTATAGGCAATCTTTTATTTCGGTGATCAGTAGTAAGGGCGTTTTATCTTTAACGGTAATATCGTTAAATTATCGATAATCTACCATTAATCGAAGGTTTTCCCCTGTTTTCGGTACGAAAAATATAGGATATCCGGCTGGCAATTTGGAACGTCGAATCCATCCTTTTCGAAACCTATTTTCGAAGTAATCGCGGAATGCATATAATTTTGCATAGTTCAAGTTGTATATCGGATAAAAGGGGGTATTTTTACCATCTTTAAAAATTATTTCGTAATCCTATTTGTTATGTTTTAGCAATTTGGTATTAAGTTCCTTACTAAATAATTTGTCGTATTTATAGTAACGTCTCACACATATAAGCGAGAGACACATATAAGCGAACCACTTTCTGGCACTTCCTAACAATGCACCCAAATAACTCATCTACAACACCTCAAATCAACTCAAATTAATCGAATGTTTCTTTGCTAGCCATATCTATAGCTTCTGGACAAGTGCACGCATTATATCAAGGCTTGTTGCGGACGCCGTATTACCATTTCTTCCTGCCAACCCGCCCGCAACCGCCTAACTTTAGCAGCTGTTAACAGCAATTCTTTGCTACAACTTTTCTGCTGGCTAAAAAAACTTGTTCATCCTATATAGCAAATATTCATCTTTCTAAAAAACGTTTGTTTTATTCGTATAATTGCGTAAGTTTCGAATTGTTACGAAATCAAGCCCGATACGCCCTGCCATACGCGCTGCCGTACGCCCGCCGTACGCCCCGCTATACGCCCCGCACGGACCCCCTAACACGCCCTCCAACGGGATCCTAACACGTCTTATAATATGTTCTCCGCCGTATATCTTTAACGTATCAAAGCCGGATAAGAAATGCTCGCGTATTTGGGTTAAGGATTCGGTCGAGAATAGTTAGCTAGTCGGTCGGCTTTGAGTCGTACGAAATGGGGGTAATATTAACTTAAACGCGTTAGGGGGTGGTCGGTCGTAGGCGGGTTGGAAGGAAGAAATAGTAATATGGCGTCCGTAACAAGGCTTGATATAATACATGCACTTGGAAAGAAGCTGTAAATATAGTTAATAAAGAAGCATTCGATTAATTTGAACCAACCTGATGTGTTGTGGTTGAGTTATTTGGGTGCATTATTAGGAAGTGCCAAAAAGTGGTTCGCTTATATATATCTCTCGCTTATATATGTAGCACGTTAACGTGTTCACTAGTTTAATTTAAACGTTAATATAGCGGCTATATAGCCGCCTGTGGTATCAAAATATTTTCCTCGACGAGGGCTATATCATCATCCTAATTGCAGGTTGGTAACCCTTATACGCGTTGAGATATACTGCTTAAAAGCTTAATATACTCGACAGTTTGTTGACAGTTGTTGTAATGGAAAATTTGCTACGACTTCGAAGTCGTCTTGGCATTCTTGGCAACAATTTTGCAGCAATTACCATCTCATTCTTTCAAAAAGCTTTTTGTTAATAACTTTATACGCTTCATAGCTATGGATATGTATTGTATATCAAAATAACGCTCTCGTCTAGCTTTACATGTTTAATTTACCTGCATTTCCGTATCTGTCCCGCTCGTTAAGATATTGATCCATACATTAACAAGTTATTGAGCAAAAGCATCACAAAAAAAGGTGTGTGTTGCCAAGCCAACTTGTGGAGCGCGACACTCCAATTCAAATCTACAGTACATATATCCTTGTCAACGTCACAACCTGGAATGTAAAGCTTACAGTGTTAAGCTATACCGACCGAACTGAGGCTTACCGTGCTACGGCAGTATTGAAAGTAATAGGTTAATTCGGATCCTCGGAATTCCCCACTGATACGACTCTCACTCAATGGCACAGGTGCCTACGACGCTCATAGCCGTTATACGTTGTAAGCTTTTGTTTAGTAATACCGTTAAATATTGAGCAATAATTTAATATTGTTAACTTATCGACCAGTACCGAAGTTGCTATCTTTACTTTTACCCAGTAGCTGCAAAAACCCGTTCAGCAGTTTAAGGCCCGTATTTAGCAGGCTACTGCTTAGGCTACCGACGTTTCAGCCAACTTAATGCCAGCAGTTTTCCAAAACTTAAGGTGAAAAAACCCGAACTTTACAATGGTACAGGAAACGTTTAAAGCTTTTTAACTTAGGCTAAAATTTATTTACGACTGGAAAGGGTCGAAGTCGCCGCCGATAGGATTCTTGTTATGGCAGGATTTTTTAAAAGGGATACTTTGGATTGGTTTGAGTTTACGTTGCAAAATTACCTGAAGAACGAGGAAAACGATTCGGAAACGGTTATTAAAAAGATTTTCGAAAGTTACGTTAATTTCGAATAAAGGTTTAAGGACAATTTCGACAACCCGGACGCAGAACGAAAGATTACGTAAACCCTTTTATAATTTAAATAAAAAGGACCAGCTTTTAAATACGTAATCGAATTTAGAAACCTTATGACTAAGATTAAATGGGTGGACGACGAAGACGATACCCTGATCGACGTTTTTATAAAGGGTTAAAGGACGACGTTAAGGACGAAATTATCAAAATTGAACGACCTAACGTATTCGATAAATACATCCCTAAAGTTGTAAAAATCGACAATCAGCAGTTTGAACGATGACAAAAACGGCGTAAATAATTCGTTTTACAGTTCGAATCTTAAAAAGTTAATTCAAGTTAAAGGCGCTTTACGCCTTTTACATTTTTATAGAATTTAACTAGGACGTATCAAATTAAGGGCCATCCAGTGGAAAAACAAAAAATCCGTTGCTGATTATAACTGCGGTAAGCCCGGATATATTGCGCGAAAATGCAGGAGCCTCAGAAAAAATTTATACTAGGTTCCAGTCCCTGAAAAGTAGCATAAAAAGGAACTTGGCGATAGGAAGACGATTAATATATTCCGCGCCAAAAATAATGACAATTCTTTATCTAAGATACGATAAAAAAATAAAAAAAGCGAAAAAGCTAGCCCAAGCAGGAGCTAAAAAGGCCAAAAAAGCCAGGTCTACTGGATTTATTATCACTTAGTGGCTATAAGAATACGAAGAATAAAAAAAGCTAAGTGACGATAAGCCACTTACCCGCGTACAGCAGAAACGGCAATAGAAAAATAACTAGTTAATGCTCGACGCATGGCTAAAAGAATACCAAGGATGGGACGAGAGTTTATATCCAGGAAAGCCCGATTGGCACGGAAAGTTTTACGCGGTTAGCTGTCGACGACCGCAGTACGAGGTATACGAGAATAAGAAAGAATATATCGCGCGACGAATTACGCGCATATAGCGACAAGGTTTCGATTTTAAGAATCGAACTGGCAGCGGTCCTAAATATTAAAAGTGGTACCGTCATATACGCGAAATGGTAACAATAGAAAAGATCGACGAACTGGCAGCAGCCAGAAGCTGGCTAAAAGGAAAGTACTACCCTGCATATAAACCCCAGTGCTATTACAAATAATACGGCCACCAAACGCAGGAAGAACTGATCTAAAGAACAGTAAAAAAGGACTGCCAGAAAATGATTGCCGATTTACAGATTTAGCTAGCCTTTATAGAGGACCCAGACGAACAATTAGCTATATAAAAAGAAATTCGTTCCTTTTTAAGTAAAAGCTGAAAAACGCTAAAACCAAAATACATCATTGAAGAGACGTTCTAAAGCCAAGTGAAATACTTAATAGTAACGCTACGCCGATAAAAATAATAGTTAAAATAGATCCAAAACGAAAATAAAAGACTTGGAAAAAAAGTTCAACAATTCGAAAACAGCTCAAAAGACCTAAGCCACTTATAATAAGGTCTTAAACTGGTAGAAAAAAGGAAGGTAAACAATAACACCTTAAAAGAGCGTTAAACGTACTAAGAATAATACAAAAAAAACTAATTACGGTCGAAGTACGAATTAGAAACAAACGATATACCGCATTTATAGACTGCGGAACGCAAAAAGGCAATTATATCGCCTTAAAAATAATTAATAAGCTGCAATTATCATAAAAAGATAAGGAAAAACTTTACAAAGTCGAAAAATCAAAAGGTTAAATATTTAGCTACGACGATAAATAAATCCGACGGGAAATTATTTACCTTAAAACCTTTAACGTACCACACAAGCTCGCGGCCCGTGGCCCGTTTTTTAGCACCTTGCAACAACAAACTCAAATAACTTAACAACAACACATCGCATTGATTAAAATCAATCGGATTCTTCTTCGCTAGACGTATTTACAACTTTTACACAAGTACGTGCATTATATCCGGGCTTGCCGCAAACGTTACATTTCCGTTCCTTGGTTTCAACCCTTTTGCGACGACCCCCTCCAGCTGCTGTTGGCTGCATTTTTTTTATTACCTTTTTCTTTTTGGGCCAGAAGAATTTGTCCCTTTTGTATAATAAGTATTTCTCCTTTTTGAAGACGTTTGTTTTTGGTTTTACGACTTTTGTTTAAGATATAGTTCTTTTTGCGTAATTAGGCAGCTTTTTCCCAAAAAAAAGCATTTTCGTACAGAATTAACAAATAAGTTTTAGTTAAAAGATAAACTGATTTAGCCATTTTAATTAACGAATTACCCTGTTAGTTTCCAGTTTTTTTTTACAAATAACGTAATTACCGCGTTACTTTCTTAATATTTTTAAAGGTTTTCGCGGGCGGGAAACGAATGGAACCGGCAGAGATTAGCGGGGAGACGGTCGGCGTAGGTACAACTGGAGGAACCTTTAATTCGGAAAGAACGTTATTGGGATTAAATGGAATAAGACCAGCTTTCGCGAATCCAGATTTGATGTTATCGGACGTTATAGCAGCTTGGAACGCGTCGTAGAAGCCGGCGAGAAAATCTTCTTTGGCAATATGGGTATAATGGCGTCGTATTAGGTTTTCGATATAACGCGAATAAGCGCGTTTCAAAACAGAAAAACAAGATATATCAAAAGGTTAAAGCCGATACGAAAAATGCGCGGGCATACAAAACGTAATAATGTTGTTATTGGAGTAATATTTTTCGAATTCTATCGAATAATAATTTCGTGGCCGTCGAGGATAAAAAAACGTGTAAAACCTTTCGTACGCGTCCAAGTATGCTTGTTAGAATGCTGGATTTATTCGAAACCTAATTTATTTGTTATCCAGCTATTATTACTTAATGCAATTTTCTAATCGGCTGCTAGCAGTAAATTATCGCGATACTAGGACCTAAAATAATTTTTCCCCGTTATAATAACAAATAACGGCAAAGTTTAACCTTAGAAATTAACAACCTGGATAACTATAACTTATTCTTTATTCCCATATTATGCTTATTTAAGTTTTCCACGTTTTTCGGCATTAATAACTACCATACCCGTTGTTATAAAAAGCCCTATCGAAAATCCAATCTCGTCGAAGTTGTAAATATCCTTTTCTATAATACCGTATTTCGTAATTATAGCCCGAATAAGCTCGAACCACTTGCGAAATACTTTTGAATCTTCGGATAAAGCTCGTTAATAATCGATCTTTCGATTTAAACGCGTTTAAAGTTTTTGTTGCTGTTTAACAAAGTTCGACGCCCAATTAATTCCAACGCGTATCGTAACGCGTTAAGCAAATAGCAAATTTGCCATATCTTTAACGTACTAAAGCCGGATAGGAAATGCTCGCGTATTTAGGTTAAGGATCCTTTCGACAATGGATTTCACTTCGGTCGCCGTCAATTTTCGCAGATAGGGGATAATATCGGCTCGGGCGTATCTGCCACGATATCGGGCTTTCAAGATCGTTTCGGCAATTTCGTATATAAAACTAAGCTTTTTGAAACTAAGTTTTGGAGTTTGTTTTTTAGCCTGAACGGCTAGGTTTAATCTAGATTTTTTTGTAAGACGTTCCATGTTGTTGGTGTTGTGTAATAGATCAACAAAAATGAACAATTGGAATGCTGAGAAATTTGGGCCGCGAGCTTGTGTGGGCCGCGAGCTTGTGTGGTACGTTATCGAAAAAAAAAGATAAATTATTAATTGCGATATTATCGCTACAAAAGATTATAACTTAATCCTAGGTTTGCTATAATTGGAATAGTATAATCTGGCTATTAATTGGAAAATTCGTAAAATAGATTACGATTTATTTTTAACGATAAGCCAGACGACGAAAAATCTTAATACTTAATCGATAAGGTAAACGAATGCAGGCATAAGGAAAGGGCAGAAAACTTACTACCAAAAGCAATACGACATATTAAAAAAAAGTATAATTGAAAAATACGACGTATTATCGCCAACCTTTAAGCGAAATTTAAGTAGATAAATAACTATTTAAAACGACCGCCCGGAAAACCACCAAAATAAATGGTTAAGGTATTTTTCATAATATTACAAATATAACAAGTTATTTGGCAAGGAACTTAATACCAAATTGCTAAAGCATAACAAATAGAATTATACAATAGTCCTTAAAAATGGCAAAAATACTACTTTTTATCCGATACACAACCTGAACTATATAGAACTATATGCATTTTGCGATTATTTCGAAAACAGGCTTCGAAAAGCATAGTTACGACGTTTTAAATCACCAGCCGGATACTTTATGTTCTTCGTACCGAAAAAAAGGAGAAAGCTTCGACTAATAGTGGATTATCGACAACAAAACGATATCACCGTTAAAGATAAAACATTATTACCCATTAATTACTGAAATAAAAAATCGCCTGTACGGAGCAAAATGGTTTACAGCTATCGATCTTCGAAATAGCTATAACGTAATTCGGATTAAAGATAAATACGAATAGAAAACAACCTTTAGAACGAAATATAGCTTGTACGAATACCTAGTTACCTTTATGGGATTAACTAACGCCTTAACGACCTTTCAACAAATAATGAACTATATATTAAAGAAACAACTAGATATTTTTTTTATCTGCTACCTTAACGACATTCTTATTTATTTAGAAGCGAAAGAAAAGTACGAAGAATACGTTTATTAAACTTTATAGTCGCTGTAAGACGTTAAACCTTTAGTTAATACCGAAAAAAGCCAGTTTTGTAAGCAAAAAATAGAATTTTTAAAACATATTATTACGCCAGGACAAATTTGCAAAAATCTTAAAAAGTTATTAGCAGTTAAAGATTAAATACAGCTTATCAACGTTAAAAAGATATAAGCATTCCTTGGATTCGCCAATTATTCCGGACGATTCATACGTAATTTTAGCAAAATGCCCATACTATTAACGGAACTTACTAAAAAGAATAAACAATTTCAATAAACTCTAAAAAAGAAAACAGCTTTTCAGCAGATTAAGGACGCCCTTACTCGTAAACCAATACTAATCATGTACGACCTAAAGCGACCAGTTAAGCAAAAAACCGACATTTCGGATTATGCTTTAAAAGCTATAATCGAATATCGAAACGATCAAAGAAAACTTTACCCGATTACTTTTTTTTCTATAAGTTACATAAAGCAAAATTAAATTACCCCATCTATGATAAGAAATTCCTAGCTATCATTAACGCCTTTAAGGAATTCAAACATTGCCTTAAAGGCAACATGTACCAAATTAAAGTATATACGGATTATAAAAGCATTATCCACTTCTTTACGATACGAAAACTTATCGGAGATAATTACGCTACGTAAAAAGCTTTTCTAAATTCGATTACGTTATTATCCACCAAAAAGATTAGAAAATGGCAAAATAAACGTATTTAACAAACGACCTAACTTGGAAAAACCTAAAGTTAAGGTACAGCAAATAATGTTCGATATTATACCCGAAAAATACCTAAAGCAGCGACAAATTGCTACGATACGAACAATACCACCTGATATATATCGACATATACAACAATACAATACCAATTAACCAGCAAAGCACCAAATAAACAAAATATGAATACTTGAAAACTTACAAAAAGACGTAATTCGAAATATATACAAACACTCAATTCATAAATACCTAAAGATTCACAAAAACCTAGAACGCCTACAACGTATATATTACTTTCCTAAAATGAAAACTCCAATACAATATCTACGCTAAAGCGAAGGCACGACGATACAAGCTCTATAAAGAACTGCAACCTTTACTAATCGCTAAGCGACCATAAAATTCGCTTACATTTAGCTTGATTACTAAACTTCCTTTATTAAAAGATCTAGCTATAGGAATACATTACGATAGCATTTTCGTAAACGTTGATCGTTTTACGAAATTCTTATTTTTTTTACACTACAATAAAAATACTGATACGGAGCAATTCGTATATATTTTCCTTAAACATATTTTCAGCACCTACGGATTTCCAAGAGAAATTATTTCGGATAAAGATATTACCTTTACATCGAAATTCTAGTAAAAACTAATAGCTTAACTTAAACTAAATCATAAATTGTTTAACGTATTCAAACCTTAAACAAATAAATAAACAGAAAAATTAACCAAACACTAAAAACGTATTTACCATGCTATATTAACTACAAGCAGAACAACTAGGTTAAAAAGTTACCAGTTGCGCAGCTAGCCTAAAATATTAGCTACTACGAAAGTATCAAAACGACGCTAGCAACTGCCAATTTTAGCTTTATACGTAAAATCTACTGAAATTCACATGAAGATAAAGCAGCCAACGTCAAAACAATTCTTACGTCAAAACAGCTAAAACAGCTACATACACAAATAAAATCAAAGCTTAAATTCGTACGCGACTAAATAAGCAAATATTACAACCAAAAAAAACCTAAAGGAACTAACCTTTTCGAAAGGAAAGATAATTTACTTAACCACCAAAAATATCCAAACTAAAAGAGTAAACAAAAAACTCGATTTCAAATATATCGGCCCATATAAAATTGCTAAGAAAATTTCAGAAAATAACTATAAATTGGAGCTACCGCCGAAAGTCAAGCTTTTTCCAGTCTTTCATATTTCCTTATTAAAGTCAGCAACAGATACAATCAAAATCAGTACGGAACAAGACGACAAAATTATAGAAAATGCACCAATTTAAGAAGTAGTAAAAATACTAGATGTACGCAAAAAAAAGGGATTTACGCAGTACTTAATCAAGTGGAAAAACTATCCAGATTCCGAAAATACCTGGAAACTCGCAAAAAACGTTACGAACGCTTAGCGCTTCCTAAAGAACTTTCACCAGCAATGCCGGAAGCGCCAGGATTAAAAGTACTCTAATTTACGCCGTCCAGCGACGCCAAATCGGCTTCTTCGATACTAAGCCAGTTAACGGGCATAGAAGTTTGCGTTAACGCAACTTCGGTTTCCAACTATTATTGCTTTCGCTCCAAACATTTAAACTTTTCCATTGCCTCCGTACCTTTAATACCTTTACGCAGCATTTCGATCCTACGCTTACGTAAAAGTTTCTTTTAACTTTGCAAACGACCTAAGCAGTCTAATAACTCGTTCAAATATTATTGGACCCGAAAAGGTTCCTCCATAGCGAGACGCTTTTAGAATTTAAGGCGGTCATTTTTATTAACCAACCGACGGTGCTCGACCTCGGAGGGCCCGAATAGGTTACAAGGATTACTGTGTTCGGTACACCGCGCGCACTTTCTAGAATTAGGATAAGCTTTGCAGGTCTTTTTCTCGGATTTGTAACGGGAGCAATAAAACGAGGACATATCACAATCAAAATTATTAATTTTTTTGGATAAAATTAAAGCGTCATTACGTTTGCGGGATTTCTGCTTTTGGATACGACCTAACATAACGGTTAAATAACAAAAAAGGAATATGTAAAAAGAGAAGTTACTTACTAAACAAATGCGACAAACAAATTAATCTTTAAGAACAAAGGTCTTAAAAAGGGGGAGATCGTATTATGGCCAAAGGCCTTAGCTCGATTAACAGACAGTCGGAGGTTGTAGGACGCATTTCCGATATAGGTTCCAAGGTTACGTAACTGGCTCGATGAGCTCGCAGTATTTAATTGGCGCCAGTACTTCGAGCCAGTCGAGCCAAAGAAACGGCTCGATGGGCTCGATGGGCTCGAAGGAGCTCGACCACCAAAAGGAGGATCGAGCCGGTTCGAGCGTATCGAGCTAATAGAAGGATATATACGCTCGTTATTTCCCATAGTTTAGATAGCACCAGCTTGCAATACAACTTGGTTACCCAGATTTACATCTGCTATTACCAGACGTAATTATCGCTCCATTGCTTAGATTCCTACGATATTACTGCTAACATAAATCGTACGACTTAGGTTTAATAGTTGGTTAAGTCCATAGCCGTCACACTGGGTCTTAAACCATTCGTCGGTTATTGATCAAGGAGCTATCAAAATGTACCGAACCTATTACATAACTATTTGAAAATATAATCAGTATTCGAAATGAGTTCTTAATTTGCAGGTAATAATAAAGCAAAGAAAATTCAGTAAATTGTTCGTTAAAGAAATTTGCGGACTTTTCCTTTAATCGAAAAACGTTGTCTTTGATTGAAAACTTAGATTGATAGCTAAGGAGCCAAACTAAGTAAGTAGCTATTTACAAGGAAATATAAAGGTCTTATATGTTCTTTTCCTTCAGTATAACCTCCGTCTGGTCTTTATGGTATCTCTATGGTATCTCTGTGGTATCTCTGTGGTCCCCGCAGAGACCATTCTTAGCACCGAGGTTTACCCGACTTGAAGTTATTCCCCTTTTGGTTACCCGCAGACAGGACGGGAAATTCCAATCCGTAACAGTTGATTACGTCGGCTTAACGGTTAAACAGCTTGATTGACAGATTAAAGAGAACATAGAAGAAACTTTACGGTATAAGGACGAATTATAAGTCCTGCAGAAGGAGGAAGGGTTTTATAACTTCCGCGAATATAAGGTCGCAATCTTTAGATAGGAGCATTCGCTGCTGGAAGGAAGTTTTCTCTCCATCGAAGAGACCTAGCGGAACTACTTAAACACGTGCGTAGGCTGTCGAATCACCCGAAAAAGCAGCAGTTCCAAGCAGCGCAAAAGGCTTACCTTCGAAAGCATAACTCCTTAGGTCGTAAAAAAAAAGTAACTACGAAGTTAACTACAAGCCATCAAATACTTTACTGCAAATAGATATTTACCTATAAGTTTGACAAGCATAAAATACTTCAACAATACAAGGCCAAGCTAATAAGATGCGGAAATCAATAGTGAATTGGGACAGGGCTCATCGAAGTTGCAGCACGCAGAACATCTTCATCAGTGCTTGGGAGGATGATGGGACTTCTTGACTATCTCTGGAGCCTTGATGCTATAAGAAACTGCATACAAGAGTTGTCAGGTCAGCAGCAATATATAGACCATCGCTGACCTACTGCCATAGCCGAGTAGATTGCCGAGACGCCCAGCGGTGAAGCAGACAGAAGTAGATAGAAACTGTGGCTGCAATAGTACCTGCAGTGGCTGGCAATAGCAGCTGCAGTAGCTAGCAATAGCTGCACCCATTCCTGCTCCCCACTCTACTTCAATAGGAAGCTGGAAACCTACTTACAAAAACAACAACGTTAGCAGAAATAGCGTTACAGTTCATCCTCGCAATAGCTGCTAAATTCGATCTAAAACTTACGCAACTAAAAGCTATCAACGCTTTGGTTTACAGCGATCTAGATGAAAAAGTCCTTATGAAAATGCCTCTAGGGTTTACCAAAAAAAAAAAAAAAAGAAGGTACTTAGGCTTAGGAAAGGTTTATATAGCTTAAAGAAGTTATCCCCCATTAGTAAAAAACGGTTACAGACGCCTTTAAAGACCTGGGCTTTAAAAGGGTCCCCTAAAAGTTCTATGTAATAATAAAGAGTAATATACTGATCTTTTCTTCGTGAACGATATCATATTAGAGTACAGGAAAACAAAATAAAGGAAGCGATTACTAACCTAAAGAAACGGTTCAAAATCAGCGAGCTAGGGAAACTTAAATGGTTCCTAGAAATCTATCCTGCGCCGATAAAAGGATCGATCGATCTGGCTGTCACAGAAACCGTATATCGAAAATGTAACAGCTTAATATTAAATCGATATATTAGCAAAATTTTCCCGTACTTCTATAAACCAACAGGAATTTCTTCCGTTTAAAAAACGACGACGAATAAGCAGCGAGAACTATATTAGAAAAAGGTCGGCTCGATCCTTTTCGTTACCATTTCCATACGCTCTAACGTCGCGTTCGCCGCCTCGCAGTTATTACGTTTTAATCACAACCTGTCGGACGTTTACCACGAAGTTGCCGATAAAATAATTCGTTACCTATATCACACCCGTAGTTTTTTTATTCGGTATAGAGGTAACGAAAACGTTTAGGCGATGGTATATATAAGTAACGCTTCCTTCGCTGATAATTTAATGGATCGGAAAAGCTTTTAAAAGTTCGTAATTTCGTTATTCGAAAAGCCCGTAGGATGGAAAACGGACAAGTAAAATACAGTTGCTACCAGTACAATTAAAGCAAAGTTATTAGCTTTAAGCTACACAGCTAAAAAAAAACTCTATTTTTTAAGTCGACTCCTGAAGGTATTAACCTTAGAACTCGATCACTTTTTTATAATAGATTATGATACTAAGCAAACTTTTAGGTAACTGTAACGAACCTGTTACATAACTACCTAGAAGTGTGATCAGTATCCGAAATGGGTCTAACGAACCTGTCACATAACTACCTGGAAGTGTGATCAGTATCCGAAAGGGGTTCTTGATTTGCAGGTAATAATAGGGCGAAAAATGATTCAGTAGTTTGTTCGTTAAAGAGATTTGCGGACTTTTTCCTTAATCGTAAAACGTTACCTTTGATTAAAGACTTAAATTAATTGCTAAGGAGCGAAATTAAGTGAGTGCTATTTATAAAAAAAACCTTTCCATTATATATCCTTTGATTTTTTATGGGTGTATCGTGGATCTGCTAGATTTATATAATCTAGTCTAGATCTATCAAATCCTCCAGATTATATCGAAATGCTAAGATACCTGTACCCGAAGTTTAACCGTAGGGTATCCTTGCTTAAATAGAAAAAGCAGGTTTTAATTCGCAACATTATTTCCCCTTTTCTAAGATCTTTCTCCTAAAGATAAAACGATAGGAAATTTTCCGGAGTTTAACTTTTTAAACTTTTTCAGCTAATTTTTCAACAGGTTAAATTACGCGCAAAAATAAAAAAGAAATCCCCGTTTGGATTAGCAAGATTTCAGGGACAATCGTACTGATTTAATTAAAAACTTTAGTACGGAAGGCTTTTTATGTTCCAACTGCGTTCGTTTTAAAAAAAAACTGGCTGTTTTTTCGTAATCGAATTCTTAAGTTGCAGCTGCTGTATTCGTCGCCAGCGTTCTTTTTATAACGTTTTAATTATGAATTCGTTAAAAAAGGTAAATAAAATGCGGTTTCGTTTAGAAAAAAAGCAGCAAGACTTTAAAGATAAATTTTTGGCTTACTAAAAGACGGCGGAGAAAAAAAGAAAAGATTTATTGGGAAATTAAAACGCTTACGTTTTTAACAAAACCTTTTTAAGAAAAGGGTTTTAAAAATGCTAAAAGAAGGTTTAAAGTTGGATTAATTAGAAGAAAGACAGAAAACGGAAGAAAAATAACGTCGTATAGAAGCAAAATAAGCTCGGTTTGCTTCCGAGATTAATGCCATAATAGAGGTATCGCTTTTTTTCGATTGGGACGCCGAAGGGCTGGATTTGGGTATTGGGCCGTTATCCCTTGTAACCTTGGCCGCGTTAGAGACGGTCGGTTAGGATTCTGGCAGTAAAACGTTTTAACTAGGTCCTTCCCGTTCGTTAAGTACTTAAAGGGTCCCCAAATAGTTTTTTCGTATAGGTGATCCTTTTATTTAATTAAATATTGAACTTTGTTTTTAACTACACTAGAGTCCAGTATTCGTTTAATTTCGTACTTATCGTCGTCTTTTTCGACTTCCAGATTAGTTTCCAGCAGGGCGTTCTTGGGTATTGGTTTAAGCAAAAAAATATGGAAAACAGGGTGTATTTTTATCGTTTTAGATAATGATAGTTGGTAGTTCGCTTTGGAAATAATTTTATCGATCTTAAACGGACCAAATTTTTTAAAATCGAGCTTGTTATTAGGTTTTTTTTTATTCTGATTTAAAAAATGTTCGAAATTGCGTTTTGTTTTTAGCGTAACAAGTAAACTTTATTTCTTTTCGACAAAATTAATTTTTTAATTTTCTTCCTATTATAATACTGGATTGTTCTTTGTTGGAGGAATCGTAATTTATTCTGTAAGCGGACTTGTATTGTTTAAATTTTAGTTACTACCGTTTCTGTTCGAAGAGCTTTCGCGGTTAATTTTGAAGCTTCATTTAATAGCTGTTCTAGCCGTTACGTCTTTGCTTGGTAACTATATACCGTTATATAGGGAAAAACATTTATATCTTCGTTAATAAAGGTATTATAAATTACTTGGGCCAATGAAAAAAGTTTAACCCAGTTGTTCTTCTAGTAATTGATATAACCTTTCAAATACTGCTTTAATGTTTAATTTAAACGTTCTGTTTGTCCATTTGTTTGTAGGTAATATGTTGTAGAAAATTTGAATTTGGCGCCTATCTGCTTGAAAAAATTAGTATTAAATTTTAATATAAAAGTTTATTTTTATCTGAAATAATTTTTTCTGGTATCTTATATTTGTCGAAGTAATATCGGATAAAGGCGTAAGCTAATTGTTTTGCCGTTATATTTCTTTTAAAAGGTAAGAAATATTTATATTTAATAAGTTTGTCAATGATTACCCATATTCCATTATATTAAATTCCAGTAACGGGATCTCTTAATAGGGGTAAACCGGCAATAAAAACCTAAGTAATAATATTTTAAGCCTTTTTTGGAATGTTTATGGGCTGTAAAAGCTTATAGGGCTTATGTCGGGCTGCTTTTGCCTTGTTACAAACGTTGCAATCTTCAATTACCTGTTTAACAATTTGTCGAAGTCCTGAAAAGTCGTACTTTTCCTGTAACCGTTTAATAGTCTTAAAAACGCCTTAATATTTATGTAACAAATTTTTATGGAATTTTTTGATGATTTATTTTTGTTAATTTCGAAAGATGGAAATTTTGCCATAATATAATAGCTAATTTTCAGGTTATCTATTTAATTGTTACCTTTCTTTTTGCTTTTTCTTATTATAGGAATTTCGGAATTTCGTTAACAGTTTTAAAATAAGTTGCTTTAGTATTTTACATAACCGTAAGGTACCGTCTTTATGTTGTTGTAACACTTGCATCCGACGTTTTAAAACCTTAAAGTCGTAATCTTTTTTGCAATTTAAAATGTTTACTTAAATATTTTCTTTTTCCTTAATATGGTAAATTTGGAGGTTGTATTTCGACAAGAAAATTATCCAAGTTTCGTAACGTTTATTTAGTTCTTAAATCGTTATAAACCGGGTAAAGTTTTTGTAATTTAAATAAAGGTCGAAAAGTCCCTTAATTCTGTTAAAGAAAACTTTTTATTCTTTAAGGGCGTTAATAATTGCTAGTAGCTTTTTGTCGTAAATCTTATATTTAAATTCTACGTTTCGAAAGGCTTTAAAATAATAAGTTATTAAGTATTACTTTCTATTATTTTTTTGTTACTTTAGTACTGCGCTTAAAGCATAATTTAAGGTATTTAGTTTTAGGCGTTTTTTTTGCCGGCGTTAGGCAATCTTATTATTAGCATTCTGGTAGTTTCGTCTTTAAATAACTGAAAAACTTCCTTAACGTCTTACACAAGCGAGCTGGCCACACAAGCGAGCTGGCCAAATTTCGCAACTTTCTAACTATCCAACTTTTATTACTTATTGTTTAACGTTATAACATGGAACGTTTTATAAAAGAAGCCAAAATAATCTTAGCCGTTTAGGCTAAAAAGATAAATCCAAAATTAAGTTATAACAAGCTTAGTTCTGTATATGAAGTTTCTGCATTTACTTTGAAGACGCGATATTACGGCGTACCCGTTCGAGGCGATATTTTTCCCAATTCGCGAAAATTGACGCCGACCGAAGAGAAATCCATTGTCGAAAGGGTCCTTAACCTAGATGCGCGAGCGTTTCCTGTCCGATTTCAGCACGTTGAAGATATAGCCAATATACTGCTGGCCCAACGCGTTGCAAAACGGGTTGGAATTAATTAGGCGTCGAACTTTGTTAAACGGCAAAAAAAACTTCAGACGCGTTTAAATCGGAAGATCGATTATTAACGGGTCTTATGCGAGAATTTAAAAACGTTTTGTAAATGGTTCGAGCTTGTTCGGGCTATAATTGCGAAATACGGCATCGCAGAAAAGGATATTTATAACTTCGACGAAACTAAATTTTTAATAGGACTTTTTATAGTAACGGGCATGGTAATTATTAGTACCGAAAAACGTGGAAAACATAAATAAGCGCAATAAAGCAATAAAAAATGGGTTATAGTTATTCAGGTTGTTAATTCCCAAGGTTAGGTTATGCCGTTATTTGTTATTATGGCGGGGAAAAATCATTTTGGGTTTTGGTACCGCGATAACTTATTGTTAGCAGCCGATTAAAAGATCGCATTAAGTGATAATGGTTGGACAATAAATAAATTAGGTTTCGAATGGATTTAGCATTTTGACAAGCATACTCGGACGCGTACGAAAAGTTCGAAACGTTTCCTTATCCTCGACGGCCATAAAAGTTACTATTCGATGGAATTCGAAGAATATTGTATTAACAATAACATTATTACGCTTTATATGCCCGCGTATTTTTCGTATCGGTTTTAACCTTTTGACGTATTTTGTTTTTTTGTTTGAAACGCGTTTATTTGCAATATATCGAAGACTTAATGCGACGCTATTATACTTATATTACTAAGGAAGATTTTCTCGCCGGCTTTTACGACGCGTTCCAAGCTGCTATGACGTTTAATAATATCAAATTTGGATTCGCGAAAGTTGGTCTTGTTCCATTCGATCTTAATAACGTTTTTTCCGAATTGGAGATTCCTCCAGTTGTGCTTACGCTGACCGTTTTCCCGTTAACTTCCGCCGGTTCCATTTTACTTCCTGCGAAAACCCCTAGAAATATCCGTAAAGTAATAAAATAAGGACGATATTTACAAAGGAAAATTAGAAATTATTAAGGTAGCTCGTTAACAAGATTACTTAAATCGGTTAATTTTATAATAAAAAGGTATATGTTGTTGTTACATAAAGCTGCTTTTCTTCGGGAAGAAAACGTCCAATTGCGCGAAACAAACCATACCTTAAGTAAACGTCGCAGGATTAAAAATAAACGTTTTCAAAAAGGAGGAACATTTATTATACAAAAGGGATAAGCTTTTTTGGCCCAAAAAGAAGGGGGTGGTAAAAAAATGCAGCTAATAGCAGCTGGAGGGGGTCGTCGTAAGAGGGTTAAAACCAAGGAACGGAAGTGTGGCGTCTGCGGCAAGCCTGGATATAATGCGCGTACTTGTGTAGAAGTTGTAGATACGTTTAGCGAAGAAGAATCCGCTTGATTTTAATTAATACGATGTGTTGTTGTTAAGTTATTTGAATTTGTTGTTGCAAGGTGCCAAAATTTGGCCAGCTCGTTTGTGTGGCCAGCTCGCTTGTGTGGGACGTTAACTCTTTTTAAAAATTCGAATTCTTTTTTAATATATTTTTTAATAGTAAATTTCGTTAATAGTTTAATAATATTTCCGTATCCTTTAATAAAGTTACGTACGTAATTCGTAGATCCTAAAATCTATCGGATATTTCTAAGGGTTGCCTTATTAAAAATAGGCCAGTTTTTAACAGTTTCCAACGTAAAATCTTAGATTTAAATTTAACGGAAGGTAAAGGTAAATCCTAAATAATTTAGTTTTACGTATGGTATATACTTTTGGCGGCATTAATTCGGATGTTTACTTTATCTAAAGGTTTAAAAACTTAAAGAATATGCTTTTTATACTTTTCCAACGTTTCGGAATAAATACGGATATCGTCGAGGTAAACAAAAACATACTTATCTAAAAATTTCCTAAGTATAGTTACAATTACGCATTAAAAACTGGCAAAGGCGTTAATAAGTTTTAAAGGTATTATTCGGTATTCGTAATATCTATATATTGTTCGAAAGGTAGTTTTCTATTTTTTTCCTTTTGCTATTTTGATACGGTAATACCCGTTTAAAAGTTTAAGGCGGTAAATTATTTGGTTTTGCTTACGTTTTCCCTTAAGATATTTATTAAGGTTAAAAAATATCCGTTTCTAATAATCATATCGTTTAACTGTCGATAATCGACTACGCGTCGATAAACCGCATTTCCATTTTGGTCGATTTTTTACTTGCCGTCTTTAATTCTGGGTACTATAAGTATAAGATAACCTGCAAGGGATTCGGATAACTAAATATAACCTTGTTTTAGATTTAATTATATGCTTTTTTATAAGGCCTTTACCTTTTCTAGATTTATATAATAAATTTTCTAAAACTTAAAATAATATCTTTCTTTAATAAATATACGATAATCCCATTATCCATATAAAAGCAGTTCGTAATTTTCTTTATCTTTAAAAAGTCGTTCGAATTGTTGATATTTTGGAAGTATAGTACTGGCAAAAGTCTTATATTTTAACTTTTCAGATTATGTAGCAAACTTTTTTGGACCCTTTTTTAATAGGAATTAATTTGTAATCCTAAAAAAGTTAGCGAGTTTTCCAGTTAATCAGCGGATTACTAGAATTAAGCTATAGCATTCCCAGGATAACATTATAACTTAAAATGTCGGCGATATCCAACATAAAATGCTCTTGGTATCCTTAGATCTATACTAAAAGTTTTTCGGTTTTTTTAAAAATTCATCCGCTATCGTACTTGGAAAAACTTCCATTAATTGTACGTAATTTGTAAAACTTTAGCTTATATTTCCAAGGAATGTAATATTTTTCAGTTATGGCTGGCGAAATAAAATTACCTTTTGCTCCAAAGTTAATTATAGCTTTAAAAGTTTGGCTTTGGTATTAAATAAAAATCTTGATCTAACTTCGAAATCCCTTTCTTACCTCGTATAAGGTCTTAGCTTTTATAATTCCTCGATACCTTAATTTCGAAAACCTTTGCCGTTTTTTAACTTCGTAGTTTTGTTCGCCAAAAAACGTCTTCTTTCGCAGGCTTTCTTAACCGCGTATTTGATACACTTGTCGTCCATGCAAATATACCACTTTCGTTAGCCAATCTGGTATTTCACCTTAATAATTTTTAGCTTTAACGTCTAAAACGGCTTCCGATTCGAAGTTAAAATTTCTGCAAGGCTTGCTCCCATCTCTAGAAGTTCATACTTTAAGCATAGCATAAGAATATAGCATAAGCAACCCTAAACAATAGCTCTTCAGCTTTAATCCGATTCGGGGTACAAATAACAAGATTAAGGGTATTCGAGCCATCGCGGAATTTCGATATATCTGCAGTTATTATCAGGCTCTGTAAGGGTATTTTCGCCCTAATCGGGCCAATAATCGTTATCTTCCTTAGCTCGAAAGTGGACCAAACAATCGTTATCAGTACAAGCTGAAAAATAGAGGAAACCGTATCCATTAACAGGGTTTTGTTTAAAGGTTTCAGTTTTGAAGTATACTACTCGTTCTAGAAGTTCGTTAGATTCAGGGATTTTCTGGCCGTAATTATTAAATTTTGGGCACATCTGGCTATATTCGTTATGTACTTCGTACTTCTGCATATCCAAATAATCTTTACATTCTAGCTTTATAACTAATCTGAGAGCTAATTATCCGAGATAATACTTATAGGCTCTGGCTGTTTAATTCGGGCAAATCGGGAAACGCTCGTATTCTAAGTCGCCGCTTGGTTCACAGTAAGTCGTCGCAATAGTATATTTCTGTTGGAAAAAGGTAAAATTAACTTTTTTTTCGCTTTTACTAACTGTTTCTTATTCGGCCGCTCGGACCTTCTTTTAAAAAATCCTTCCCTTTCTGGAACTCCTTTTAGCTAAAAAACGATATTCGTTCTTATAATAACCTTTCTTACTACAGTTAAAGCATTTAACATTCGACCCATATTTTTTAAGTTCTCTTAAAGTAATATTTACTTCTTTTTAAATCCTGTCCTTATTTTTGCTTCCTTAAAACTTACTGCTAAAGCTTTGATCGTCTCTTTTTTTGTTAAATCCTTTTTTCTTCAGGTACTTATTAAAAATACGTCTATCGGCAATAATGGCCTTATTAATATAATTTTAGAAAGGCCTTATTTTCGGTACTTTATATATTTCATCCTTAACTTATAACTTTAGGCCATCATAATAAGAGTAAAACAATGCGCTTTCCGGTAGGTAAAATATTGTTATAAAGCGATTAAACTCCGTTATGTACTTAACTGCTGATTTCGTTTCTTGGAAAAGGTGCAGCTTTTTAACAGCATCTTGCTACTTATTTAAATTTCCAAACAAAGTTTGTATTCGTTCCTTTAAGTATTCGTAATTACTAAAAATATAATTAGTAAAGTCGGATAATTCGTTGAGGTAATTTTTAAAATAATCTTTCATAATTAGCTGGAACCATTAAAAAACCTTTTCTATAAGCAGCTGGGAAATAGCCAACACATTGTAATAATTCTCCCTTAAAAAGCTTTCGAAAAACGTAAGGTAAAGTCTGACCTAAACCAAGAATCCTTTTATATTTATGGTACCGTCGTACAATTTTAAGGGGGTTAGCTTATAGCCCTTAATTTTTGGCATTTTATAATAAGCAAAAAATAAAATAACGTTCCACACCACCGAGCGCAACACACCACCGAGCGCAACACACCACCGTGCGCAACGCTTTTTAGCACTTTACAGCCACAAATTCAAATAACTCAACAACAACACATCGCATTGATTTAAATCAATCGGATTCTTCTTCGCTAAACGTATCTATAACTCCTTTACAAGTACGCGCATTGTGTCCAGGCTTGCCGTAGACGCTATACTTCCGTTCCTTGGTCTTAACCCTTTTGCGACAACCCCTTCCAGCTGCCATTAGCTGCATTTTTTCACCACCTCCTTCTTTTTGGGCCAAAAAAGCTTATTCCTTTTGTATAGTAAATATTCCTCCTTCTTGAAAACGTTTGTTTTTAATTTTGCGACGTTTGCTGAAGATATAATTCGTTTCGCACAACTGGGCAATTTCTTCCCGAAGAAAAATATTTTTCTACAAAATTAATAAATAACTTTTAGTCAAAAAATAAACCGATTCAGCCATTTTACTTAACGAACCACTTTCTTGGTTTCCAATCTTCTTTTACAAATAACGTAATTACTGTATTACTTCTTTAATATTTCTAAAGGTTTTTGCAGGCGGGGAACGAATGGAACCGGTAAAGATTAACGGGGAGACGGTCCGCGTAGGCATAACTGGAAAACCCTCCAATTCGGAAAAAACGTTATTAGGATCGAATGGAACAAAACCAGCTTTCGCGAATCCAAATTCGATGTTTTCGGACGTTATGGCAGCTTGGAACGCGTCGTAAAAGCCGGCAAGGAAATCTTCTTTAGTAATATGGGTATAATAACGTTGTATTAAATTTTCGATATACCGCAAATAAACGCGTTTAAAAACAGAAAAAAAAAAATATATCAAAAGATTAAAGCCGATGCGAAAAATACGCCGGTATACAAAGCGTAATAATTTTATTCTTGGCGTAATATTCTTCGAATTTTATCGAATAATAGCTTTTATGGCCGTCGAGAATAAAAAAACGTTTCGAACTTTTCGTACGCGTCCAAATATACTTATTAAAATGCTGGATTTATTCGAAACCTAAGTTATTTATTATCTAGCTATTATTACTTAATGCGATCTTTTAATCGGCTGCTAACAATGGATTATCGCAATACCAAAACCTACAATAATTTTTTTCCGTTATAATAACAAATAACGGTATAGCCTAACTTAGAAAATTAATAACTTAGATAATTATAACTTATTTTTTATTCCCTTATTACGCTTATCTAAATTTTTTACGTCTTCCGGCATTAATAATTATTATGTTCGTTACTATAAAAAGTCCCATCAAAAATCCAGTCTCGTCGAAGTTGTAAATATCTTCTTCTGTAATACCATATTTCGCAATTATCGCCCGAACAAACTCGAACCATTTACGAAATATCTCTAAATTCTCGCATAAAACCCGTTAATAATCGATTTTCCGATTTAAGCGCGTCTAAAATTTTTTTTGCCGTTTAACAAATCTCGACGCCCAGTTAATTTCAACGCGTTCTACAACGCGCTAAATAAGCAATAAATTGGCTATATCTTTAACGTACTAAAGCCGGACAGGAAACGCTCGCGTATCTAAGTCAAAGATTCGATCGACAATCGATTTCTCTTCGGTCGGCGTGAATTTCTATGAATTAAGGGCAATATCGGTTCGGGCGCGTCTACCGGTAGAACGGTATGCTAAGGTAGAAAATAAGACTTCATAAATAAAACCAAGCCTCTTGTAACTAAGTTTCGGGTCTCGTTTTTTAGCCTGAATGGCTAGGTTCATTCTCGCTTCTTTTGTAAGTCGCTCTATATTGTAATTGTTAAAATATAGGCAATTGAAGATAAGTAATTGGAATAATTGAAAAAGCGTTGCGCTCGGTGGTATGTTGCGCTCGGTGGTATGTTGCACTCGGTGGTGTGGAACGTTAATATTTTTGCGGAATTAATTCGCGCTAAATAAAGGCAATATCGAAAACCTTTGCTGTCGAGCGAATCTAACATTTTTCCTTTTTACCGCCTAAAGTTTAGTTATCAAGGTACGCAGCTTGCCGTCAATCGTAAGTTCTTTTTCCTTACCTTTCGGGCTGTCGGATTTCTCTTCTTCCTTTTCCGGTTCGTTTTCCTGGACCTGAATGGTTTCCTTTAAAGCCGGGGAAAGTTATTGTTAAGAAAAAGGTCCTCCTTAAAACCGAGTATTAACGGGAGCCATGTTGTCGATTAAAAAAAGGATTTCTTTAATAAAAGGTAAAATGTTTTAATCCAGATATTAATTCCTTATTAGCTAGTAATGGCGATCGGATATGTTATTTATCTTTTAAACGCCGTTCTGTAATATCGTTTTTACTGGGTTCAGGAAAGCTTATGTCCAACTAGACCTTAAACTATTCGTCGGTTATTAATTAAAACGCTATCTAAATCTAACGAACCTGTTACATAACTACTTAAAAATGTGATCAGTATCCGAAAAGGGTTTTTAATTTGCAGGTAATAATAAAGCGAAGAATAATTTAGTAATTTGTCCGTTAAAAAGATTTGCGAACTTTTCTCTTAATGGTAAAATGTTACCTTTAATTAAAGACTTATATTGATAGCTAAGGAACGAAACTAAGTGGGTGCTATTTATAGGCGAAACCCATCCATTATATATCCTTTGATTTTCTATAGGTATATCGTGGATCTGCTGGATCTGCGTAATCTGGTCCAGATCCATCAGATCCTCCAGATCACATCGAAATGCCAAAATACCTGTACCCGAAGTTTAACCGTAGGGTGTCCTTACCCAGACAGGGAGAGCAGGTCCTGATTCGTAACAATGGACTCTTGATTTCCAGGTAACAATAGGGCGAGGAATGATTTAGTAGTTTGTTCGTTAAAGAAATTTAGGAATTCTTCCTTTAATCGAGAAACGTTGCTTTTAATTAAAGACTTAAATTGATAGCGAAAGAATGAAACTAAGGAGGTCGCTATTTATAAGAAAATATGGAGGTTTTATATTTTTTTTTTTCCTTTACTATAATTTCCGTCTGGTTTCTGTAATATCTTTGTAATATTTCTGTAATATCTTTGTGGTATTTCTGTAATCTCTGCAGAGATTATTTTTGGTACCGAGGTTTACCCGACTTAAGTTTATTCTTTTTTTGATTACCCGTAAAGAGGGCGCGAAATCCCAATTCTTAACACCATTTTTTTCTTTTCGAAATTTTTGTCCTTAAAAATAGGTACGTCCCTTTCGTTTTTCGTTTTCTTTTATCTAGCAGTTTTTAATTTATTATTATGTTAGGTTTAGTAAGAAAACGCCCGAAATCCTTTATCGAAAGTCGAAAAGATTTAGTTTCTTTTATTTTAAACTTTGGGTATTTAGTTATGCCTTATAAACGTTACGGGAACTTAAATTTGGAATGTAAGATAGTTAAGGGGCGAAAAAGGTGCCAACATTGTTATATGGCCAATATGCCTTATAAGGCCACTAATATTTCTCTAAAATCGTTACAAAACATACGGTTCGAAAAGGCGCGGATTGATTGGAAGAAACGAGCTGCCGAGGAAGTACTGTTAGACCTATAGCGATTACAAATAGAAGCTATAGCTAAGTTAATTAGGTTAAGCCGTTAACAAGACTTCTTACAACATCGGGGTGTAAAAATAATTCGCTGCGGGCTTCGTTCCGTAAACGAATTAAAAAAAAATTAAAAAAATCAAATGAGGAAAAGTAAAAAATAAAATAGCGTCGTATAAAAATAAAACGGGCGCAGCTTGCTTTAAAAATAAACGTGACGGCGGAAATTTTCATTTCTTTCGATTAAAGCGGCGCAGCGTTAGACCTGGATATTGGGCTGCTATTGCCTACAACCTTGGCCGCATTAGAATCGGTCGGTTAGGGTTTTGACGGTAAAACATTTTAACCGGGTGTTTCGCGTTCGTTACATGCTTAAAAGCTTCCTAAGTATTTTTTTCGTATAGCTAGTCCTTTTATTTAATCAAATACTGGGCTTTATCTTTAATTAATCTGGAATCCAGTATCCGTTTACTTTCGTCCTTATCGTCGTCTTTCTCGATTTCTAAACTGTTTTTTAGTAAACCGCTTTTAGGTGCGGGTTTAAGTAAGGAAATGTAAAAAATAAGCTATATTTTTATCGTTTTAGGTAATAACAGTCGGTAGTTAATTTTGGAAATAATTTCATTAATCTTAAATAAACCAAGCTTTTTAAAATTAAGTTTGTTACTAGGTTTTTTTGTTTTAATTTGCGAAATGTTTAAGGTCGCGTTTTATCTTTAACGTACCAGATAAACCTCGTTTCCTTTCGACAAAATTAGTCCCTTAATTCTTTTTCTGTTGTAATACTGGGTTAATCTTTGTTGGAAAAATCGTAATTCATTTTATAAGCAGACCTGTACTGTCTGGATTTCAGTTGTTATTATCTTTACTCGGGGAACTTTTACGGTCAATTTTAGAACTTTGTCGAATGGCTGCTTTGGTCGTTACGTCTTTGCTTTATAACCGTATACCGCTATATAGAGAAAGATACCTATATCTTCGTTAATAAATATGTTATAACTTATTTAGGCTAATAGAAAAAGTTTAACCTAATTATTTTATTAGTAATTAATGTAACTTTTAAAGTCTTACTTTAATATTTAATTTAAACGTTTATTTATCTATCTGTTTATAGGTGGTATGCTGTAAAGAACTTAAGCTTGGCGCTTATTTATTTAAAAAAGCTAGTACTAATTTTTGATGTAAAAAGTTTGTTTTTGTTTAAGATAATTCTTTCTGGTATTCCATATTTATCGAAATAATATCGGATAAAGGCATAAACCAGTTGTTCTGCTGTTACGTTTTCTTTAAAAGGTAGGAAGTACTTATACTTGGTAAATCTGTTAACGATTACCCAGATTTCATCGTATTAAATTCCAGTAAGGGGGGTTTTTAATAAGGGTAAACCGGTAATAAATCTTAAACAATAGTATTCTAAGCCTTTTCTGGAATATTTGTAGGCTGTAAAAGTCTATAGGGTTTTTACCGGGTTGCTTTTGCTTTGTTGCAAATATTATAATTTTTGATTACCTATTTAACAGTTCGTCGAAGTTCTAAAAAGTCGTATTTTTCCTGTAACCGTTTAATAGTTTTAAAAATACCTTGATATCCGTATAATAAATCTTCGTAAAACTTTTTAACGAATTGCTTTTCTTATTTTCGAAAGATATAAATTTTACGACGGTATAACAGCTAGTTTTCAGGTTATTTATCCAATTGTTACACCTTTTTTTGCTTTTTCTTATCATAAAAATATCGGAATTTCGTTAAAAGTCTTAGAATAAGTTGCTTTGATATTTTATATAACCGCAAGGTGCCGTTTTTAATCTGCTGTAACATTTGTATTCGACATTTTGGAATTTTGAAATCGTAATTTCTTTTAAGACCTAAAATATCTGCTTAAATATTTTCTTTCCCTTTAATGTAACAAATCCGAAAAATTAAATTTCGATAAGAAAACTATCCAAGTATCGTAGCGTTTATTCAGTTCTTAAGTCGCTATAAACGGGGTAAGATTCTTGTAATCGAAATAAATGTCGAAAGGCTCCTTAGCTCCGTTAAGATAAAATTCCTATTTTTTAAAAGCGTTAATAATCGCTAACAGCCTTTTGTCATAAATCTTATATCGGAGTTCTACGTTTCGAAGAGCCTTGGAATAATAAGCTATTAAGTACTATTTTCCATTTTTTATTCCAAAACTACACTTAAGGCATAGTTTAAAACGTTTATTTTCAGGCGTTTCCTTCTATCGGCGTTGGGTAATCTCATTATTGGCGCTTTAGTAATCTCGTTTTTAAATAAATAAAAAGCTTTTTAGCTTTTTCTGAAAGTTCGAATTTCTTTTTTCCGATATATTCCTTAGTGGTAAATTTCGCTAACGGTTTAACAATATCTCCATATCTCTTAATCAGGTTGCGTATGTAACCCGTAAATCCTAAGACCTGCCGAATATCTGTAACGGATACCTTTTTAGGAATAGGCCAGTTTTTAACTGCTTTTAATTTCTAGTTCTAAATCTAAATTTAACCGGAAATAAAGGCGAATCTTAAATAGTTTAGCTTTCACGTATGCCATATACTTTTGGCTAGGTTAATTCAGTATTTGCTTCGTTTAACGCTTTAAAAACCTAGAAAATATGCTTCTTATATTTTTTTAACGTTTCGAAGTCAATGAGGATGTCGTCGAGGTATACGAAGATGTATTTGTCTAGTAACTTCCTGAATATAGTTAGAATTAAGCGTTAAAAACTAGCAGGAGCATTAATAAATTGTAAAGGCATTATTCGGTACTCGTAATACTTATAGGTTGTTCGAAAGGTAGTTTTCCATTTTTTTTTCCTTCAGCTATTTTGATATGGTAATAACCGTTTCGAAGGTTCAAGACGGTAAACCATTTAGCTTTATTCGCGATTTCCCTTAAGATATTTATTAAGGTTAAGAGATAATCGTTCTTAATGGTAATGTCGTTTAGCTGGCGGTAATCGACTACGCGTCGATAAAACGGACCTCCATTTTGGTCCATTTTTTACTTTCCGTCTTTGATTTTGGGTATCATAAGTGTAGGGTATTCTGTAAGGAATTCGGATGGCTGAATATAACTTTTTTTAGGTTCAACTAGATTCTTTTTTATAAGGCCTTTACCCTTTTTAAATTTATGTAATAAATTTTGTAAAGCTTAAGATAATATCTTTTTTTAATAGGTATACGATAGTTTTATTATCTATATAAAGGCAGCTTATAGTTTTTTTATGCTTGAAAAATCGTTTGAATCGTTAATATTCTGGGGGTATGGTATTAACAAAGTCTAATACCTTAGCTTCTCGGATAATATAACAAATTTCTTTGGACCTTTTTGCAAAAGAAATTAATTTATAATTCTAAGTAAGTTAGCGAATTTTACAGTTAATTAACGGATTGCTGAAATTAACCTACGGCATTTCCAATATGACATTATAACCTGAAATGTCGGCGATATTTAACGCAAGTTGCTTTTAGTGCCCTTAGATCTGTACTAGAAGTTTTTCGGTTTCTTTAAGAACTTATCCGCCGTTATATTTGGACAAATTTTTATTAACTGTACGTAGTTTATAGGATTTTAGCTTGTATCTTTAAAAAGTGTAATATTTTTCGGTTATAGTTAGCAAAATAAAGTTACTTTCTATCCCAAAATTAATTATGACTTTAAAAGTTTAGCTTTAGTATTGAATAGAAATCTTAATTTGGTTTCGTAATTCTTTTTTTATTTCGTATAAGGTCTTCGCATAGCTTTTCGATACCTTAATTTTAAAAGCTTTTGCCCTTTTTTAACATAGTAATTCTGTTCGCTAAAAGGCGTTTCCATTTGGGGGCTTTTTTAACTGCGTATTTAGTATATCTGTCGTCTATATAAATGTACCATTTTTGTTGACCAATTTGGCATTTTATCTTAATGATTTTTACCTTTAAAGTTTAGAAAGGTATTCGATTCGAAGTTAAAATTCCTGTAAAGTTTGCTTTTATATCTAGAAGTTCGTACATTGCGCATAGCATAGGGGTATAGTATAAGTAACCTTAAGCAATAGCTTTTCGGTTTTGATTAAATTCGCGGTGTAAGTAATACAATGGGGGGTATTCGGGCAATTAGAGAATTTCGATGTATTTAAAATCGTTATTTAGCTCGGTAAAGGTTTTTTCGTTTTAACCGGGCTAGTAGTTGTTATTTTTCTTAGTTAGTAGGTGGACCAAATAATCGTTATTAATACAAGCTAAAAAAGAGAAAAGACCGTGCCCATTAATAGAGTTTTATTTAAGGATTTTAGTTTTGAGGCATACCGTCCGTTTTGGAGGTTCGCTAGATTTAAGTGTTTTTTGTCTATGGTTATTAAGTTCGGAGCGTATTTGGCTATATTCCTAGTATATTTTGTATTTTTGCCTATTTAAATAATATTCCGCATTCTAACCTTATAGCTAATCTGGAAGCTGGTTATTCGAGATGGTATTTGCAGGCTTTGACTATTTGATTCTGGAAAATCGGGTAACCTTCGTATTCTGGGTCGCCGTTTGGTTTATAATTGGTTGTTGCAATGGTATATTCCTGTTAAAAAAAGGTAAAATTGATTTCTTTTTTTCCTTGCTTTTACTATTTGTTTTTTATTCGGCTGTTGGGGCCTTTTTAAAAAAAAATCCCTTTCTTCTTAAAATTCCTTTTAGTTGAAGAACAATATTTGTTCTCGTAGTAGCCTTTTTTGCTACAGTTAAAGCATTCAATATTCGACTTATTCTGTTTAGGCTTTTTTGAAATATTATTTCCTTTTTTTTGGGTCTTGTCCTTGTTTTTACTTCTTTAGAACTTATTACTGGAGCTTCGATCGTCTCTTCGTTTGTTAGTTCCTTTTTTCTCTAGGTACCTATCGAAAATACGTCTGTCGGCAATAATAACCATGTCAGTATACTTTTAAAAGGGTTTTATTTTAGGTATTTTATATATTTTATTTTTAATCTATAAATTTAGACCATCATAATAAGAGTAAAACAAGCCATTTTCCGGTAGGTAAAAGGTTGCTGTAAAGCGATTAAATTGCGTTATGTACTTAGCCGTTAATTTTGTTTGTTGGAAAAGGTGCAACTTTTTAAAGCTATCCTATGCTATGGCCAAAGACCTTGGCTCAATTGACAGACGGTCGGAGGATGTGGGACGCACCTCCGATGTGGGTTTCAAGGCTACGTAACTGGCTCGATGGGCTCACAACGTCTGATTGGACCAGAGGGGACTTGGCACCTCGAGCCGGTCGAGCCAGGACGATAGCTCGAAGTGACTCGACGGACTCGAAAGGACTTGTTTATGTCGGCAGTTGTGATGGTTTTTTTGTTAGGGCGTTGAAAGGGAACAAACGGGTTCTGTTTGTGGCCCTAGGATTGCAAGGACAAAGGAGCTGAAGCTATATCTAGCTGCTCCTATCTCTAGTTGTAGAACA
>QJNY01000107.1:0-27344 GCA_004155945.1 Monosporascus sp. mg162
CCTCGTGGCTTGGGGACCAAGCCACTGGAGGAGGGGCATAGTGTTACGGATTGGGAGTACCGTGACAGCTCCAGTATATATGCAGCTGCAAGCACCAGAATGATTGCCACAATTGCGATCATTCCGCCAATCTTTTGCCCCTGGCGCAACGGTATGGTGCAGCCGTAACAATACGTTTGCTTTCGACGGGGTCGCTCCATAACCCTTTACATAACGGTACCTTTTTATAAAATAACTTTCTGTTAAAATTAGCGAAATAAGTTATATTAATTTCGGTTACCTTATTTTAATTAATATCGGGTTCCTAACGATTTGGCTTTAGGATTATAATATACTTTTAAACTTTAACTGAATTATTAATATCCGGATTAAAGTTGGTTAATTAATTATTTACACCCTTAAAAATATCGTCTCGACGATTAAAGTATTGTATCTTTTTCTTAAATCAAGTAAAGAAAGCTGGCGAACCATAAATCCATTTTAAAATCTTCTTCTAAATAAGAATTTGCTATTCGATCGCCTGGCTCTTAAAAACCTAAAAAAATTAAATTATACCTAACGTTACTTTATTTTCCGGAAATTTAAAAATATAGTATATCTATCGTCGTCAAGTAAAACTAATCCTATAATTTCTATATTAACGATCAAACGGCATTTTTACATAATATATCCTAACTTTAAGTAAAACTAACAAATACCTTAATTAAAATTACCAAAACGTCTACTTTAACCTTAATAACTTTTACAATAATTTCCTCGGCCTCGGTATCCGCTTCGTCTACGGTAAAAACTTAATCGAATATAATTATCCGGCTAAAAACTAACTACATTAATTAACGGGTTAGTACTATAATTATATGCCGAAAATACGTTTTGTCCTAGTAGAACATAATATTATAATATCCGGGCTGCCTTTCGGTTACGTATCTTTTCTTTAAAAAGCCTTTAAGTTTTGGATTTATTAAGCTTGTACCATCTTTAGGTTCTGCAGTATATTCGTAATCTTTAATACCTAATTAATACGGTTAAACGTTTTTGGTTGCGGCTAAGAGTTCCTTGATCGTTATTACTTAAATTATTAAATCAGATAAACCTACTTTTTTTCTTTTTAATTAATATCGAAACGGGTACTTTTTTATTATCGCTTACGTCCTTTATATCTAAAAAATCTTACCTTATTTAAGGCTTAATCTTTAATTAATATTAAAGCATAATCGTAATTAATTACGTACAAGTTTTCCAGCTTTATAAACGAATTATTAAAATTTTCTTCAAAACAGCTAACGGATAACTCTTTTAATAAACTTTTAATATATTCTTTTTTAATAATTATCTTACTTTTTTACTTGGCTTTTTCTAAAATATTTTTCACTTTCACAATATACTTCAAATAGTATTTATAAACATAATTAAGGATACCGCGTTAAATTTACTTCGTTAAAGTCCTTAATCAATTTTTAGCAGTCCGAATCTACTTTAGGTTTTGCAGTTTAAAATTTTTTAAAATACATTTAAACGTTTTGTTCCATTAAGTTATGATATTAAGTACAGCTTTAAGCCGGTTTTTTATAAAGAGGCTATCGGTTTAATAGGGCAACTTAACGATTATTTTAAACTCCTTAAGCTTATACTTCGTAAATAATTTATTAATTTTTTTAAATTAATCGGTAATTTCAGTTCTTAAAAAACAAAGATGCGGAAAGGTCGATAAATCTGGAAACATTATAAAAAATGAAAGTTTATTTATAATATCAACAAGAAAATCGTAAGTAATTTAATTAATAAGTTCAAAAGATATAACGTCCGGTATAAATATTTTTAGTCTTATAAATAACTTTAAGTTTTAGGTTAATATAATCTTTCGTTTTTACGGTATGTTAATAACGATTATTAGGTTTACTTAAGTAATCGTATCTTTAGTTAGCTTTAAAGATTTAATCGGATTGCTAATATTTTAAAGTTTAACCTTATAAAGCTTATTATCGTAAAAATTCTTTATTAATCGGTATTAAACAATTATACTTTAAGCAAAATTCTGATTTTTCGTAAAATTAAAAAAGTTCGGTATTAGTAATAATCCGTATTGTAAATAAACCTAAATAACGATTTTAAAAAGCTTATTAAAACTTATTTTAAACTAATTAATATTACTAGTCTTTAAATTACTTAAGTTTTAAAATATTGCTTTAAATGCTATATATTTAGATATAAAATAAATAACTATCTGTAATAATTATCTTAAATATATTTTCCCTTTTTTTCGAACTTAAAAAGTAAATAACCTTCTTTTTTTATTATCCGTCCGAATAACTTTATCCTAATTATCGTTACATCGCTAATTATTTAATTATACTTTTTTAACTTATTAATTAATACTTTTACTATTAATCTAAGAATTATAATACTTAAACTTAACAAAGAAAATAAATCCTAAATAATACCGCTTAATAATAATTAGATAAAATGTTAACGTACCACACCACCAAACGGCGCACTTCTTAACAGTCCGCAACAATCAATCCAAATAACTCAACCACAACACCTTAAATCAACTTAAATCAATTAAATGCTTCTTTGCCAACTGTATCTACAGCTTCTCGACGAGTGCACGCATCATATCAAGGCTTGTTGCGGACGCTATATTGCTATTACTTTCTCCAAACCTGCCCGCAACCGATTACCTTTTAACGCGTCTAAGCCAATATTATCCCCATTTCGTACGACCTAAAGCCGATTAACTAAATAACTATTTTCGACCGAATCCTTAACCCAAATACCCGAGCATTTTTTGTCCGGCTTTAATACGTTAAAGATATACGGCAAAAAACGTATTATAGAACGTATTTAGGAACGTATTAAAAACGCGTTAAGGGTATAAAGGGTCCGTGCGGGACGTTTCGCAGGGCGTTTCGCGGGGCATATAGCAGGGCGTATAGCAGGGCGTATCGGGCTTAATTTTGCAATAATACGAAATCTACGTAATTATACGATTAAAACAAACGTTTCCCACAAAGATAAATACTTGCTAAATAGGATAAACAAGTTCTTTTAGCCAGCAAAAAGGTTATAGCAAAAAATTGCTGATAATAGCTGCTGAAGTTGGTCGGTCGCATATAAGTTAGCACCAGGAATGGCAATATAGCGTCCGCAACAAGCCTTGATATGATGCGTGCACTCGTCGAGAAGCTGTAAATACAATTAGCAAAGAAGCATTCAATTGATTTGAATTGATTTAAGGTGTTATAGTTAAGTTATTTGGATTGATTATTGCGGACTGTCAAGAAGTGCGCCGTTCGGTGGTTTGCGCCGTTCGGTGGTGTAGCACGTTACCCGATTAACCTTAAAAAAATCCAAAATATACTTTATAACGTTTTTTTTTAATTTCTGCATCATGTTAAAAAACGTTATTTCTTTTTCGATATTTTCCTTTTGTATACAAAATAAATAATTCTATAACCCTATTTCTTTTTTTATTCGTATTTATTATTTTATTTATATCGTTGATTTTATCATCGCTGCACTTATTTTAATTAATCCAAATCTTAATAGCTACGTCGCCAGCGACGTAATCTTAGCTTTTTTAACCCTTATTAATTAAATTTTATATTTTATTTTATGACGTAATTTTCCTATTAATACGTATAATATCTTAAATTACGCAATCGGTTTAAACTTTAAGTAATTAATTTATACTTTAAAGTTAATTACTTATATGCGTTCGTACTTTTTTACCGTCGTCCGAATAAAAATTCTTTCGTAATAAAACCTTAATTTAATAGCTTTTTTTTTTATCGTACAAAAAATTGCGTCTTTATTATATTCGCGATCATTAATTATATACCGTTTATATTATCGTATCTGTAACTATTACCGTAATCGTATTCGAATCCAGATATATTTAATTAAAACCTCGTCGCTTCCGTTTCTTTCGACTTATTAATCGAAAATTAAGGTCCGTCAGCAGCTAACAAAAGCCAATATCCTTTCCTTAGCAGCCAAATAAATTGGGACGGAGAAACTCAGTTCCGATTAAAGCATTATTAAAAAGCGGGTCACGATAAAATAGCCGTATGCAGCAGTAATAAAAGCAAACGAAAACACTGTATTTAGGTCCGTGTTAAACCAGACTCTAAAATAGATATAAGTGTATATATGTGTTAACGATAAATGATAATAATTGATGGACGATAATAAACATGTTTCGGGGTTGCGCCCGGCGAAAAGAGCTCCTAGAAATACATATGTAGAGCCAACTGACTGATCAGCCAAGCCATGCCCCCTGGCCCGGCACCCTGCACCATTTCAATACGTTACATTCGTTATAAAGAACTAGTATTTTAAAAGTTAAAACAATAAACTTTTATAATTTATAATATTATAAAAGTAAAGTTTATTAACTTAACGTTAACAACGAGATTAATTTAATAAATTTACGATTTTTTAATAAAATTCGATTTATTATAAATAATACTAATAATACTTTTATATATAATTAACACGCTATAATAAATAACTACGATAAATCCGTTAAATATAATAAAGATTTCTTATAACGTACGACACAAGCTCGCGGCCCAAACAAGCTCGCGGACCGTTTTTGGATACTTCGCAACAACACATTCAAATTACTCAACCACAACACATCAAATTAATTCCAATCAATCGTATTATCTTGCGTCGACCGTATCTACAGCTTTTGGACAAGTGCACGCATTATACCAAGGGTTGTTGCGGACGTCATATTGCCATTCCTCCCTCCTAACTTGCCCGCGACCCACTATCTCTTAACGCGTCCAAGCCAATATTACCCCCATTTCGTACAGCCCAAAGCCGACCGACTAGATAACTATTCTCGACCGAATCCTTAACCCAAATACGCAAGCATTTCTTGTCCGGCTTTAATACGTTGAAGATATACGTCGGAAAACGTCTTATAGGACGCGTTGGAAACGGGTTGGAAGCGGGTTGGGGGGCATGGGGGGTCCCTACGGAACGTCTCGCGGGGCGTCTCGCGGGGCGTCTCGCGGGACGTATAACAGGGCGTATCGGACTTGATTTTGTAATAACTCGAAACCTACGCAATTATACGATTAAAACAAATGTTTCCCAAAAAAGAAATACTTGCTATATAGGATAAACAAGGTCTTTTAGCCAGCAGAAGGGTTATGGCAAGGAATTGCTGCTGAAGTTAATCGGTTGCGGGCGGGTTAGTAAAAAGGAATGGCAATATGGCGTCCGCAACAAGCTTTGATATAATGCGTGCACTTGTTCAGAAGCTGTAGATACGGTCGGCGCAAGATAATACGATTAATTGGAATCAATTTGATATGTTGTGGTTAAGTAATTTGAGTGTGTTGTTGCGAAGTACCCAAAAACGGTCCGCAAGCTTGTTTGGGCCGCGAGCTTGTGTAATACGTTATCGATATTTAATACAAATACGTACTAGATTAAATTAAGTAGAGATTCGTTAAAGTAGTTTATATCCTAAACGAAAAGATAAATATAAATAAACTAATAAAACTATTATTAATTAATAAGTCTGTTAACTTTATAAAAATATTCGGAATAATAATAAAGGAGGTATTTTAGTACCGAGAAAAGACTACGGAAGGTAGTTAAAGTTAATAAAAGACTATAAAAGGTAGTTACGATAAAGGAAACGCGGAGGGCTTGGAAAGGCCTAAATTCGACGATTTCCGGGGAAAAATGATTATCGTTTACGAAATAAATACTCGGGGCCGGAATAACTAAAACCCTAAAGTCTAATACTAAGATTACGTAGATTTATATATTAGTTAATATACTTAATAGCCTTACTTTTACCTATTTAAGCTCGCGTATAAGGGTATGTGGTAAGCCTTACTATTGTAGGGTGCTTACATATGGAGCCTTGCAGGCTTCCACATCACGTGCAGGCTCGCCCTGCCCTAATTAGGTGCAGGCTTCGGAGCCCACAACTCCTTGATAGCTTTTCCAATCGTCATCTTGGTCTCCTATGATACAAATAACAGAGTTATAGGCGTGTTTTGTGCAGTTGTCTCACGCCCAAGGTTCGCGACAGGTTTCCTCAGGCCAAAAGACACATGCTCGTTGACAGCGTCCATTCCTTCCTACATTGCGTTTAGTTATACTCTCCGACGCCCAAGATTGGTTTCGAGCAGTTGCTCTGGTGTGCAGGGGGTTGATGGTGCTGCTGGATATGTTGCGCAGAAGCTTCCGGCCTGCGCTTCGATGCCCAGTGGTTGGGGGGCTCCGAAGTGGTTCGGACTCTGCTGTTCTCTGCTGTGTTCCCGGTCGTTGCTTTGCTTATCCGGTCTTATTATTTTCTCAAGACTTGCCCTTTTTCGCTTCAAGTACATCAAAAGAGGTTGGTGTCCGCGTCCAAGGGTGCCTTAAAAGAGGGTGTAGGTTGGTGTCCCCGTTCTAACCATTATTCGATCCATCATGTTCGGCCCTTCAGAAACTGGATTCTCTAAAGGACAGGAAAAAGGCTGTGCAGTTACTAACCTGCGTCTGACTGATAGGCTTGCTCGTTAACGAGGCACCGAATTCGGCTGCGGTGGTGAAGATTTGACTGTTTCTGTTTGGTGTCGCCAATCTGACTGGTCGTCCAAGACTTCGTCGTTCATGCGGGTTATATCGTAAGCAGCTGCGCAAGGCTCATCTTGTTGATAGAATTCCCTGCCGCGGCAGGGCTCGGGCCGTTTCGGTCATTGGCCTTGAGCAGGGAGCTCGGGGCCGTTTGCTTGCGGCCATTCGCCAATGATGGCTCCGATATTCACCGTACCACAGCCTTTGCTTTATACATGAGAAGATCGACTGTCTACAAGTAACTCTTTCTTCTATGCAAGACTCTGAGGGCGGTCTTCGATAGAGAGCACCTTGCTGGCTTCGGCATACAAGCGAGCCAACTGCGCAAACAAGGTCATGGGATCGCAGTGGTATGCTTCCCCCAGGCCTGTCCCAATTGCCGCAACACTAAGGCTTAATTCAATCTTGCCGTCAGGACACGGTCATAGACATGAAAACTATACGTCGTCGTCTCCGATGGCTGTGGCGCCTATGGGACGCTTGGCTCGAAAACAGGGTGCTATTTCTCCTAAGCGAAGTCGGCTCTGATGAACTTGACAGGATCCGGGAGGCTAGGTTTTGGGTTGGTCGTCGGGGCTTCTGTCACTCTTTTACGGAGATGGTGCTAAAAGTGTTGCCGTGGCCAAGCAAGGTATTCAGATAGGTATGCAAGCCGACGAACTCGTTTGTTTGTGAGCGAATGACTTGCTAACTTTCTTGGACCGATTTATCGTGACTAACCCGTAAACGAAGGTAAAATGGAGGTGGTGACGAAGGGGAAGATACCTAGGCATGTTGGTCTCTCTCATAACCCACCATCCCGGTTAATACATGGTCTAGAGCAGAGTGTCGACGGCGGCCACGCACACACGACGTGCCTACAACGAAACCGCTAGCGTTGTTATTGGACCCGGTAGTCAGATATATTAAGCAGATAAGCTGTAGGTTTAAAGCTTAATACGCGTCGAAAGCTCAAACAATTCAGGGCCTTTCCTGGATAGTGCTATCACCTATGGACGCCCATCTCCTCGGTATTTTCCAAGTCACTCTCCTCGAGCTACAGCTCCTTGCTCTTTCGTGGAGTATCCCCTTATGTATCTCATTGTAGCAATCACCTGCGCTTTCATCATCGCTTCTAAAATAGCTTCATCCTTCTTTAAGAGCTGGCTTTCATTGTAGTTAACCCGGCGTTAAGGACGAAACTAGTTCACCTCAGCCGCTATCATCCTCTATGTTCAGGATGATGTAATACTACTATTTATCGTTCTTTGAGTCCACCGGGCTTGGCTTCCTCTCCACCGTGCTTCTTTGGCTCTGGTGTACTCCTTCATGTCTTCAAGTCGAGCTTGGGCCAAATCGTGCACGTCTGTCCATGACATCTTTTTCTCGTGCAAAAGTGTCTCGAGCCTCTTTTTCTCCGTCTCCTCTGCCCAGGGCAGCGGAAACGTGATGTTTGACACCGTGACCTTCGGGGGTCGTAGCTCACCCTCCGACATCCAGAGCCACGTATCCTCTCTCGATCTCATCAAATTCTCGGTCCAAGTTGATAGATCCCGGGTCTTCCAGGGCTTTCTCGGTGACCGACACCATGTTGTTAGCCCACGCGAACAGGGCTTTGCTATATGGTTCCCCTGGCCCGATCGGTACACCTCCATTCATCTCCCAGATAAAACGTCGGCGGCGAAGCAATGCATCATGCGCTTGCTCTAGACGCTCCTGCGCCTCTAGGACATTTTAGTCCGCCTTCCCGGCCTCGAGCAAGTAGGTCACCGCGTTATATACCTCCAGCCACTCTTTACCACAAGCAGCGTCCACTCTCTCGAGCGCTTGAATTATAGGTGTGTCGCTGCTCTCCATGGTGCCTACGATCATACGGATTAGTACATTCATCATGGGCAGACCCTCAGAAACTGGGTTCCCCAGAAGATACAAGTGTGCTTCGGTCCTGGAAGAAGTGATGATGACTCATTTGTATCCGACTCACGCGATTGTTCGTTAACCAGGCAATTTCATGACGTCGGGGCAGTCCGAGGGTGTTTTCAGAGAGCCACAAAGCGGTTGGTGATGCTGAGCAAGCCCCCAAGAGACAGCGCGACCGCCAGCAGGTTTCTCGTGCCAGCAAGCTGTTCATAAATATCATCAGCCGGGTCTGCGAGAAATGGCGCCGACTTTGCAACCTAAAGTAGGCAAATTACTTACCACAATTGTTTGAGGCTCCTTGTGGTAAAGGTCGCGCAAGATACTGGTTTCCTGTGGGCGTGCCCGGGCGAAAAGCAGGGAGCAGGAGGGGGCGGTAAAAACGCTGAAGAAGGAAAAGGAAGAGGGAGAGGTGAAGAAGCCTGGCAGCCCTTTTATAAACCTTGGTGGATCACGAGGAGACGCGGAGCTGGTAAGCAGTTAGGGAAGCAGGCACAGTAAAAATGTATGTCTTAATGAAGAAGGGAGGAAAGAGGCGAGAGGGGAAAAGACCTGTTACAGTTCTTAGTGGCCTGGGTGGACCTGGAGAAGACCTGGGGGCGGCAACTTGGAAGTTAGGGAGGCGAGCACAGTAAAGAGCAATTTCAGGCCTCACAAATTTATCAGAGGGTAAAAGTCTACTGTCCCGGTTACGCTGCCGCCACATCTTATCCCTGCTGACGTTGATAACTGTACTCATAAGACCCAGGAAACTCGTATGGTCCCCTTTCGGCTGATAGCTGGTGCGCAGCCGGGTGGTTTGACGAAAGCTCCGATGGTGGTGAAACCTGTGGTAGCTGTTGCCGTGTGTTCCAAGCCGCCTGACTCCAAGCGATTTGCTGTGTCGCATCGTTTGCGCCCGCGGGGTTTGCGCCTACGCCCGCTCCCGCACGCGTGTCCTCCAGCTCTGGCTTTTCATACGGCTCATGCAGCTGATGCGTCGTGTTGCGCGTGTTGGTCGTGCGCTTCTTGGCGGCGTGTCGTCGACCCAGGAAAAAGGCAAGCAGGATGAGGGCAATGCCTCCGACTGAGCCCACAACCGCGCCAACGATGACCGGCGTATTCGAACTACCACCCGGTGACCCTGGCCCCTCTGAACTCTCGTTTCTCGTGTTGGTTGTAGTTTGGGTTGGGTTGGACGTGCTCGTTGATGAGCTTCTTGAGCGAGATGATGTCACCGAGTCTGTGGCAGCGGTGATGCCGCTAGGAAGCTCGGCATATACCGTTCGTGCTTCAGGAGGCAGGCCAATTTGTTCGGGGCAGCCTATGAACGAGACAGATGGCAAGGCGGAGGGCGACTCACTGAATACAGTGATTGTCGCGCACGAACGGTCACTAGCGGCACATTTAACATCGGTTTTTATCTGCACGCCTCGATTGCTCTTCGGCTTAGTATTCTTCGACTTACCACGGAAAGCTAACGGTGACGGTCGCGGACCGGCCATCATCAACGGTCGCGAGGTAGTGACCGAAAGCAGATATCCCGTTACAGGCCTCGCCTAGGTAGTAATTCGTGGTCATGGTGCCAGAATCGCTACTGTCGTTCGTTTCCACACACACACCGATGGTCCCTACGCTGCTCCAGCGATGCGACGCCGTGGTCTGGTAGTTGCACGAAGCCACTTGTGCTGCTGCATAGAGGATTTAGCATGGCTGAAGGTAGGACGGACGGAAGCGCCAGGCTTACTCCCCGCGCCAGAGGCTACATAATAACCGATCCGATCATCTCCGTTCACCGGTGCGAGCGCGCTGAGCAGCAGCAGCAATGTCGAGACCTGCGGCAGCCGAGGTTTCGTCTCCATGACGACGAAGGCTGGTCATGGCTGGCGGAGTTGATGAGATTATGCAGGAGCACAGGGCAAGGATAAGAACTGGAGGTTCACGAGGTAAGGAAAATACGGTACCTCCAGCTTCCAGGGTCAACTAGAGTCGGACAATTAGTTTACCCGACTCGGTAATACAGTAAGTGTGCAAAAAAAAGGGTGACTCTATTCCTCCCCAACTAACTGTAACAGGGATATCCCAGTACTACCCACACCCTGACTAAAATCACACCCAAAACGGTTAGTTTCTGTCCCCATTGGAGTAGGCCGAAAATGTTTACTTTACTGCCCGATTGGGAAGAATATTTGTGGTTATTCTGAAGCTAACCGGCGCGTGTTAGGGCCCTATCGCGAAAATTATCGTAGAGTTAAGCGATTTTCAAACCTTTCCTTTCTATATTTACTCCAACCTTTAGTTATTATTCTAATCTTTAATTATTATTTCAACCTTTAATTATTACCATGGATTCGTTTTACCTTTTTCAGTTTGCTTATTATTTTCGGGTTCCTGATAATATTAAAGCTTAGCGGCGTTATTTAAATAGCTTTATTACGAATTAAAAGATCGCGTTATCGTTCGATCAATATTACGAACTGTTTCCTTTCGTTAGCAACGTTTGGTCCCGTTACGATGGAAGCATCGAGGATAAGCCTATTATATGCTGGCCTTTTATGCAGCAAAAATATCGGTGCAAATTTTTTAGAAGTTAGGGAACTAAAAGCGATGGAAAACGGTAGAAGCTGATTACGAATATCCCAATATGCAAGACCTCGTTGATCGTTGAATTTTATTTTAGCGTAAGGAACAACGTTATTACTTTAGACGTTGCAATAGTAAGCAGCTAGCTTCTAGCTTATTTATGATAACTTTTGCTAACCTTTTCCACCTAAATTTAGGTAAATCTGTATTTCAAAGGGGGTTACAGTTATAACCTATTCCAGTACGACGTCGAAAAGATACCCGAGCCCATTATTAACGCCTTTAAACGTTATATTTAGCAAGGTTATAACTATAACCTAGAACTCGCGATACGTCAGTAAAAAAATAACTGTATTTTCTACGATATCGCGAAAAAGGCTAGGCTGCTAAAGAAGATTATATATACGGTTTTTGATAACTGGAAAACCGCTGTTACGGTTACTAAAGCTGATCATCTTTTCCGATTAAGTAATCCGGGTAAATAGTTTGATAATGTTTTCTAATATTATTTCGATTACGATCTTTTCGTTAAAAAGATATTAACTACTTGTAATAAACTTTTTAATAAAAAAATACGTATCTTTACTGTTAGCGGGCTAATATTTCTTTATTATATTATAATACTTTTACTTATTAATAATAGTTTTATGCTGTTAATAAACTTTATATAGGGAACGAATCGGTTAAATTAATATTTATTTACCCTTTTAACGCGTAATAATTACGGAAGCTGGTACCTTAAAGGCTATTTCTTTTCGCAGATTCTTTATGCACTTATTATAAAGGCGTATTTAACTGTTTTAAAGGAACTCGTGCCTTTCTTCGGCCTAACGTATTTCGTTAATAATAATTTAACTGCTAAACAAAAAGGATTTCGCAATTTTTTAGCATTAAAAGCAATAACCTAAAGCTTATTATGTTAGAAATACTGGAAAGATACGATCTAAAAATACCTTTTAAGAAAGCCGTTACGTTTTGCTCGCGAATATGTACAAAAATCCATATATATTGCAGCGGATAAAACTGATTGCAGAATTTTCTGCAACAAGATAAATAGCCCATTTTTCCGTATATAATTTAATAGCATTTAAACGGATTTAAAAATATTTTTTTTCCGTACTAACTACTTTCTACAAGCAATTAACGCTATACTACAGGAATAATGGTACGAAAAAATAGGTACTTATCTTATTAACAAGCTAAATAAAAAGTTCGAACGCTACGTAACGTACGCACGTTTTCATATACCACTTCTTTTGCAGGTTCTTACCACTTCGCCGCTTAAAGGTTTCCATTTATAGCTAAAACGTAAGGGCTTTAAGAAAAAGATAAGAAGTTTTTCGCTTGTAGAAACCATTAAGCATACCATTAACGTATGTCTCCGTTATTACGAAAACGCTGATTTATACCGTGCTTTAAATCACTCGAAAAAGCTTTCCGGACTAAAGATGTACAGCCTTAAGTTCGTACGCCTCCTTACCTCTTTTTAAAAGCTTACGATAGCTAAATTCCTAAAGGGATAGAAGTGGTTAATTAAGAATATTAAGCTATAGTATTAATCTAATCGTAAAAAACTCCGTTACCTATACAGATTCTGGCGTAAATAACGTTTACCCTATAGGAACTTTTAGCTAAAACATTTCGAAGGCGATAAAATAACTGAAGCCCAATTTAAAAGGATCGTTAGTTCGTTACTGGAAGGATATAAAAGTTATCAGCGTATATTCGACGACCCTTTCTTCGATAAAGGCCTCGTAGTAAAGGAACTTGCAAAATGCTTAAAATAAATAATTTAGCAGTTATTACGTAAAATGGAATAAAGCTGATTATTAGTACTTTAGGCGAAATAATTACTTTCGTTTAACCCCTTTCCGATTTGCAGCTGTTAAGGAGGAAATATACGATTTTACGGAACAGCTATAATAGCGCTTTTACGATACGAAAAAAGTTGCTTATCGCCTATCCTCCGAAATTGCGAAGGACTTCATGGATAACTTCCTCCGAAAGATATTGTCGGTTCCTATCACAAAGACTGCTATATTAAACGTCGAATCATTACTTCCTCCGCCGTCCGAATCCAATCTTTTTCCTTCGAACGCTTCGAACGTTTCATTCGAGATATTTACGTTTCTTACAGCTATACCCGTAGCAGCTTTTACACCGGTACGGCTAACGCCAACGATATTCGAAATGCCTTTAGCTAGGAATACACCCGTCCTTTATAACGGCAGCGTAACTTCTGCTACCAGGAACATACATATACGCCTAGGCAATCGGAATACGTCCATTTGACAGCATTACGGCAGTCGTTCCCGCAAACGCCGCAGTAACCCAATTATTTACCGCAGTCGTTTTCGCGAACGCCGCACTCATACAGTTATTACGGCATATTTTCAGGGCTTCAGAATGATAAGGACGAAGAAAGCACATACGGCGCAAATACCGCGTTGTTTGAAGCCTTAAACACTTTTCCTACGCCCACGAAAAAGCGCAGGATCGATTCTTAGGTTAGTTGGAAATAAATTAACACCCGTAATAACCTCAAAGTTAGCTAACAGAAGGAACTCGCAGGGCTATCGGGGGTGTCGGGTGGGTGTCGGGGTATATGGAACGGTTGCTATTGCAACGGGTGGATTTAGGTGGGTTTTGGGTAGGAACTAATAGGTAAGTGGGCCCCTAGGCCCTCCTACTAGGACGCCGGATTAACTGCCTGAATAGGTAAGGTTGGGGAGGAATAGAGCCAGCCCAAAAAAAACGCAAACAGACCCGTTTCTCCGCAAAACATGTCATATTTAAATTTAAATAACTAAATTAAGAAAATAGTTATAAATATGTTAATATGTATTATAGATATAATTTTGCATTGTATTCTATATTTTAATGCTTTAGTATTTGTTCCGTTTTTTTTCTTTTAATTTATGAAATTTTAAAATATTATTAACTAATATATGTTGCTTTTTCCATAATAAAGTAACGACTTTACCTATTATCCAACGTATAAAACGGATATTATTTACAAAGTTTAAATAAAAATTCCCATTTTTAAATATGTTATAAACCATGCTTGAGTTTATTTAATTATGTTTTAACGGAATTGAAAATTATTTGTTTTGCGAATTTATCTATTGATAAAATCATAGTGTTTTGCGGGGAAATCGGCACATTTGCGTTTTTTTTTTGCACACTTACTGTAAGCAGGTTGTGCAATCTCAACTGCGCCTCGCAGAGCTTTTGACCCCGTACGTTACCTCACTAAAATCAGGCCCCATTTTTGAGATTGGGGCTGCGCCGCAGGCGCAGCCGTGGCTAGCGCTTTTGATCAAGAAGTAGCTGCAAGAATCAGATATATCGACTAAACCTTTTTAAAAAGAAGCTCCATAAAAATAACAAAACCTTAAAAAAACGGCCTGATAATAAGTTATGATTTTTTGGCTTTGTTTTATAAATCTTTATATAATATCCCTATATAAATCTTTAAAAATTATTAATACGAACTTATTAAATATCATTTTAATTTAACGTTATTTATTTTATACTTACAAAAAGTTAATATAAATTTAAAATTTTTATTTTTTATATTTAATTAATCCGAATTAAGATAATAATAATAATAATAATAATAATAATAACGTCTCACACTACCTTGCGAGCCACACCACCTCGCGAGTCTTTTTTCGCACCTTGCAACAACAAATTCAAGTAATTTAACAACAACACATCGTATTGATTCAAATCAGTTTGATTCTTCTTCGCTAAACGTATCTACAACTTCTACACAAGTACGCGTATTATGTCCAGGCTTGCTGCAAACGCCACACTTCTGTTCCTTGGTTTCAACCCTTTTACGACGACCCTTTCCAGCTGCTGTTAGCTGCATTTTTTTTTACCACTCCTTTGTTTTTAGGCCAGAAAAGCTTATTCTTCCTGTATAATAAATGTTTTTTTGTTTAAAACCCGTTTATTTTTAATCCTGCGACGTGCTTAAAATATAGTTCGTTTTGCGCAATCAGGCAGCTTTTTTCCCAAAAAGAATATTTTCGTATAGAACTAACAAGTAACTTTTGGTTAAAAGATTAAACGATTTAATTATTTTAGTTAACGGATTATCCGGTTAACTTTTAATCTTTTTCAGTAAGTAACGTGTTTACCGCGTTACTTTCTTAATATTTTTAAGAGTTTTCGCACGCGGGGAATAAATGGAACCGGCGGAAGTGAGCGGGAAAACAGTTAACGTAAATACAACTGGAGAAACCTCCAATTCGGAAAAAACGTTATTAAGATCGAATGGAACAAAACCAGCTTTTGCGAATCCAGATTTGATGTTATCGGACGTCATGGTAGCTTGGAACGCGTCGTAAAAGCCGGCGAGGAAATCTTCTTTAGCAATATAGGTATAATAATGTCGTATTAGATTTTCGATATATCGTAAATAAACGCGTTTCAAAACAGAAAAATAAGATACATTAAAAGGTTAAAGCTGATACGAAAAATGCGCGGGCATATAAAGCGTGATAATGTTGTTGTAGGCGCAGTACTTTTCGAATTTTATCGAATGGTAACTTTCGTAGCCGTCGAAAATAAGAAAACGTTTGGAATCTTTTGTACGCGTCCGAATATACTTATTAAAATATTAAATCCATTCGAAACTTAATTTATTTATTATTCAGCTATCATTACTTAATACAATTTTTCAATCGGCTGCTAGTAATAAGTTATCGCGGTATTAAAATCTAAGATAATTTTTTCCCGCTATAATAATAAATACCAGTACAGCCCAACCTTTAAAATTAACAGCTTAAATAATTATAACTTATTTTTTATTCCCTTATTACGTTTGTTTAAATTTTCTACGTTTTTTGATACTAGTAATTATTATTCCCGTTACTATAAAAAGCCCCATTAAAAATCTAGTTTCGTCGAAGTTATAAATATCCTTTTCTGCAATGCCGTATTTCGCGATTATAACCCGAACAAATTCGAACTATTTGCGAAACGTTTCTAGATTTTCGCATAAAATTCGTTAATAATCGATCTTCCGATTTAAACGCGTTTAAAGTTTTTTTTGCCGTTTAACAAATTTCGACGCCCAGTTAGTTCCAACGCAAGCCGTAGCGCGTTAGGATAGCAATAGATTTGCCATATCTTTAACATGTTAATTGTCACGGTAAAGCTCAAGTCAGGTGTAACCAGTCTATTCCTATGGGGTAGGGTCAGGACAGAACAGACTCTTGTCTCTCTATAAGGATAGATAGGGGCCTAGGGCCCTTATATAGAATGAAGGCAGTAAGGGGTTCAAGCAAGAAAGGTGGGTTACGTAAGGTGTGCCAGCCCCAGGCTGCTAGGGTTAGATATAGGGGACATCAGTTGTGTTGTATTGGATGACTAGCTGCTGACGCTTTAAAACGCGCACTTCTTTTTTTATGGAGTCTAGTTACGGAACCTATATATTCCGATCAGAGGGAGCTTTTTCGTAAATAGGGTGCTAGCGTACCTCCTGCTAGCTGACATACCCCCTTAACGCCTTGACATAGTTACGGCGTTAATTACTTCACTTTTTCACTTCCTAGAGCCGCAGCTTTCCATTTTACCTTTCCTCCGGCGATTGTATCCTCCTGATCGGCCAATTCCTTCTTTGAAATTATTCGCAGGTTGTTCCTCCGCTGATCGATAGCTTTTGTAATATCTATTAGTTTTAGCTGCTTTTTGAAATGCTTAAAGGGTTCGCGTATCAGCGCCTTTGTTAGCCTATTAGCCAGCATATTGCCCGTAGGTATATAATCCACTTTAATTATGTCCCTTTTTACGGCTTTTCGTAGCCAATAGTTATATATATCTACATGCCGCAGTTTCGTCTGCAATAAGGCGACGTCGGCGTTAATAAGCCGTATCGTCTGTTAATTATTGCATTATATATTTAACGGTCCAGCATTTAAAGTAACTCCAAGCTTTTTGATTAATCGAAAACTGAATAAGGCCTTTTTTACAGCCTACGTAAGGGATAACAATTCCGTTTTTATTATAAAAGTAGTTATTATATTTTGCTTATTTATCCGCTATTTTATCATTTTTTAAATAGCTTTATAACGTAAATTTGAAAGCTTTTTCGATCGATCGTATTATCCGCGAAAAAGGTATCGCTTTAAGTAATCAACGAATCTTTATTCCCGAATTGAACGCTAGCGTCTTGGTTCCGATTATATATAATATATTTCGATCGGCCGCTTTGTAATATACGTTGCTAAGGTTCAGGTTAAATCGGGCGAATCGGGATACCGTAAAAGCTATATTAGATCGCGTATTAACTGTTACGTATAAAACAAAACCGATTTTTTTTGGTATCTGTTAACGGAACTTAGATAAGCCAGATTAGGATTCGGCAATAGCTCGACGTTCGTTATTGGCGTATCTGGGAGGTTATTTAAACTTTTCTTAGGATTAAGTTAGCTAGTTTGTTTATAAAATTAAATTAAGAAAACCAAAATTTTCTTTCAGTTTTGTTTTTGATTATTTCGATGCCGAGGAACTACTGTAGGTTTTTACCCCCTATAAGGGTATACCGTTTTCGTATTTGTTGAATTAACTGATCGACGAGGTCTTAATCTTTCTTGCGGTATACTGTAATAATATCGTCTATAAAGAAAAAGATAAGTACTTTTTAACGAATGAAATAATAAGATTTGTAAGAAACGGGGCGAAGTTTTAATTCTGTAAGTGTTTTAGTAAAGTTTTTCTGCCATAATAAAGGTAATTCCCTTAATCTATATAATACCTTTTCGATTAGGAGGATCTTGTTACGTTGCAAATACTTTAGGGGCGTTTTTATGTATATTTCGTAAGGTAAGTTAGCGTTAACAAAGGCATTTATAGCGTTATATTACTTAAGCTTTAGGTTAAACCTAACCGCGATAGCGATTAACGTTCGGAAAGATTTTTTAACTAATGTAAATGCGTATATATTGCTATAAACGTTTTTAAACTATTAATCGCCTTGTACGATAAAACGTACTTTATATTTTTGCAATTAATTATACTTGTTAAACTTATAAACGTATACCTATATATACCTTAGTACCTGTTTTCCTTTAGCAGAAAACTGATTAACGGTTTTCCAAAATTGCATTTTTTTATAACTTTGTAAATAAGCTTTTTCGGCTTTACGAAATATTTTTCTTAGCGGGTCTATATTTAACTTTTTATGGCTTTGCAGCGGCGGCGGTAAATCGCGTTTATGTATCCGGTTTAACGACTTAAGTGCTTTTTTATATGCTAAAGTATTATAACTTTTCCGATTAAGGTAACGCGTATTTCGGGTAACTAACTTTTTTAAATTTCCGCAGCTTACCGGCCGGTTATTATACGTACTTATAAAAGGGGTTAAACGTTCTGTATTAAAAGCGGCTTTTTATATCTTATATTTGTTTCGGATAATACCTTTTTAATACGGAATATACGGGGGGCTTACGCCTATTACCCGTAAGGTACCTTCGTTTTTTACCGTTACTTTAGGTTAAATAATATAAAAGGAATTTAAGGCTACCTTTATTCCTTCCGTCGACGTAATGATCGTAACAGTTATTAGGGTAAACGCTGGCGGAGGTAATAAACTAGGAAATAAAATGGTTCGAATATAGCGATCGTATAAAGATAATTAATCCTTTGAAGATAGGTTTATTTTTCGCCACTTTATACGCCTTTTACGCTAGTACCTTTTTAAAGCTGTTTTTCCTGTTTAGCAGGTAATTAAATTATTCCGCTTAAGTTTTTATTTTCCTTTTGTATAAAGATTAAATGGTTATTTATCTGATTAGGTATTTTTACTTATCGTAGCAACTTTTAGAGCTTTTTTTTTATAACGTACAAAAGGTCGTCTTTTAAATTTTTGATATTACCTAAAAAAATAGTCTTTTCGTTAAACTGTACGTTTCGAATAATAATAACCTTATTAATCAATAAGTTCCAGATCTCGTAGATATTCGTAAATCGGTAGCCGATAAAATAGCTAATCCATGTTTTAAGATTTAGCTTTTGGAGTTTCTGCTTTTTCTTTATAGCAGCAGCTGTCATAACGTAGGCCATACAGCCATATACTCGCAGATAAGCTTGCTAAGGCTTCCGATTAAGCATTACAACGCCATTTTATACGTTAGGTAAATGTAATAAATTTCGTATAAGCTTTGCTAAAAAAGTACGTATTTAAAGGTACGGTTATACAGATATACTACAGCTTTAAAAATATATACCATCAAAAACGAAGGTAACTTAACGCCACTTCGTATTACAGTCGCTTTTTCCTTAATTATACCCCTTAAACGTTTTGCACCTCCGTTTTGAACCTAGGTATACGGTACTAAAAGCTTAAGTCTGATACTAAAAAAAGGCGATTAAAGCATATTTCGAAATTGATAATTTTTCAAGATTCGTTATCGCATTCGAACACCTATAAAAAAACTTTGTTTTAATTTTTAAAAACTTTTAAGAAATACCGAAACGCTATAATCAATATATTTTGCTTTCGATTTTTAAAGTAAATATCCTAAATAAAACCTAAATATCTGTCGGTAGCAAATATAACGTATCTATATCCTTTAAAGTTTTTTTCGAAATCTATAAAATCGATGGCGATTCTTTATCTTAATCGGAAAGCTTTTTTCCTTAGCTTACGGCGTATTAACCTTTTGGCCTTCGCTTTGCTACATATTTGGCATTCGATTATTATAAAACCTTTCAGGCGGACTCCTTTTGCATAAAACTGCAACTAAGCAATTATTTCGGGCCTTAAATATCCTAATCTTAGGTACTATATCGTACTATTACCGATTCGTAATAGTTTCGCTATATACGAATTAACATTTCGTCTGTAAGCTGCCAAGGCTACATAAATAGCTATTATGCTAATATTTTCAATAACGAACTAATTAAACTTATTTATTAACGTAATAACTACCTAATCGTACTTATTTCGAATAAAGTTATTAGTTCTTCTATTATTCTACTAATACCCCTTTTTCCAGAACTACCGGAAAAATACCAAATTATATACGAAGCTTTCGTAATAAGCTATATCGTACAAACGTAACGCTTTCGTACTACTAAGGTTTCGAAATACTACATTAACTTTTCCGTACCCCTTAATCGGCATAAAGCTGTTACCTATATACATCCCATCGCATTATATAGTTAACCTAAAAGTTAAAAACTTACTAATAAGGTTAAAAATATGAATTATAAACCTTAAATCTAAAATTAATAAATTTCTTAAAGGGTAAAATATAACGTTTGTCGTACTGCGCTAATTAAAAATTAAAAAATATACCAGGATTCGCCTTACTCCTTATAAAAGTTAATCGGTTTTTTAAATAATTAACTTTTCTATAAACTTTAATAAACGTTTAATCTTTTCCTTCAAAAATTAATCGAAAGCAATCCGACATTAAACGTATATAATTATCCTATCGTTAAAACGGAACCTTTCTGGAACTTTGCCAAAGAACGTATAAAAGCATTAAGATAAAATATAATAAACGCTTAAGTAAGCTTTATAACAAATACTTTATACATCCGATTTTTATCACTTTCGTTTACTTCTGTTTCGGTCCGTTTAAAAACTTCCATAACCGTTACATCTTAACCTACGCCTTTAAATCCTTCCTCGCGGTAAAAAATCAATATTCCTAATATTTTTCTAATCAAAATTACCTTAATTAAAAAGCTTAATAAAATCCTTTAAAACGTCGAAAACACTACCTTAATATTTCGTAATATAAATAAAGGATAGGTTAATACCTAATAATCCAAAAGGTTAACAGCTACCTTTAAGTAATTAATCGTACCGTTATTAATTTCGGCTTTTTTTACTATTTAAAAGATAATTATCCAGTTTTCCATAATTAAAGCCAAAGCTATATATAAGTCGTTAACTTATATAGTTACTATTTTTATTTTTAAAACGCTATAACGTTATCCTTAAGCCATTATTTCCTACTATTTTACGATTTATTCGTTTAATTTTTTCATTAACTTCCAAATTTGCTTTAATTTTTTACGGTATTTTCGTTAAGTATTATTTATAAGTTTGCTATTATATACCTTACCGGATTCGGCCAAAGCGGCGTACCAATCCCTTAAGTTCTTTACTGAAAGGAAATTCGTTTTTTTAATCGCTAGAAATACCTATTCTAGGACCCATTTCGTAAGATCGTTGATCTTTTTGCAGAAATTTTCGTACTTCCGATCCTCGTAAATACATGCCGCAAAGTTTTGGATATAAGCTTATTTGCTTTCTGTCGTTATTTTAAGCAAACTTATTAAGTAACCCGTATAATCGATTTCTTCGACTTATATAGTTCCTTCGGAAAAGGAATTAACTGTTTACGTCGTTATTTAACGAAATTGTCTTTTCGGATAAAAGGTTATATCGGATTTCGTAGGTTCGACAGGCCATGCGTTATTTTGATCGGGGTCGATATAACGTCAAATACCAAACGCGTACGCTTTTAATTAAAATTCGCTTTTGAAACGATCCTAATCCTTAGATCTCTTGTAAATAACGGAGGACGTCGACGGTACGGTCGCCATTATAGAAAATAGAGTATATAGGTAATTGCTATTAATGTTCGGCCTATATCGTTTTAACAGCAGCTGATTAATTGATAATAATGTAATTTTAGCGAATAAGATTCTTAATTGTCAGATATAGGAGACATCAGTTATGTTGTATTGGATGACTAGCTGCTGACGCTCTAAAACGCGCACTCCTCTTTTTATAGAGTTTAGTCACGGAACCTATATGTTCCGATTAAAGGGAGCTTTTCCGTAAATGGGGTGCTAGCGCACCCCCTGCTAGCTGACAGCTAGGCCTGCTGTGACATAAATTATGTTTCGGAAACGCCTCGAAACACGTAATCGCAACAAAGTTTACGAGTTCTTCCCCTTTATAACCCAAATCCGAACCAAATACAATATCTAGCCTACGAACGAATATAATATAAATAAAATGGGCATTCAAAAAAAGAAATAAACCGATAAAACGGTCGTAAAAAGTTCGGAAATAACCCGTACAAAGCTTAAAAAATCGGGAATAACGTCATAAATCTTTATCATCGAATATATCGACTTTATATACGGAAAAAGTACGGCCGCATACATCTTTAATAACCTTACCGTACAAAAATAATAATTTCCTGGCGATATCAAAAAAATTAAATATATATTAACTCCGAAAGGGTAAATTAATAACGGTATTATATTAAAATAACTAAAATCTATTTTTCTCCCCGAAATTCAACCGCGTTTTTATTATAAATAGCAATTACTTATTTTAAATAATTATATTACTTACGTATCTTTTATTTTTATATAAAAATATATTAAAAATAAAATTACTTTTATATATCTGCTATTTTATTTAAATACTAACCTTTAACCATTTAGCGTTTCCGTTTTTTCCGTTCTTAAAAAATGAATATCGCAAAGCGCTACGTAAAGCCGGCGGAATCCTTACGACTACTCTCCAATATAAACGCCGCATATTAAAAGCATATCGTAAGGCCGCAAAAATCGCCTTTACCGACAAAACCATCAAAACCGGATAACGTTATACCGGTATATTTCCTTTTAAGCCCGAAACGGTATTAAAAGACCCCGAAATAACACCCCAGCCGGCCTCTAAACCGAAAACACCCCCGAATAAGGTAATTACAATTCGTAACAAAGTCCTTTATATTTCTTACAGGGTTAAGGAATTACTGAAAAACATACGAACGGCCGTATACAACCATACGAAAGCATCTCGCGATATACGGGATATAATAACTAAAGCAGCTAAAAGACTTAACGATCTTAACACCGAAAATATAACGCTTCGCTACAAAAATCGCAACCTGCGAACGAAACTCGAAAAATACGAACGTCTTAAACACCAAACAGTTACTAAATAACCGAATAAAATTTTTGCGAATTCAGCAAATATTAAGTCGGCTAAGGATAAAGCAATTAAACGTTTAAAGCCTATGGAAGCTAGTGATTAGGTTATAATTAACAGTTATATTAAAAAGCAACCTGTTAAAAAACGGCAACGCAATTTTAAATAGCTTAAATTATTTTATTTTATTATGAAATACGTTGTTACGTTATTAAACGACTTCTAAATATGTAGGTTACTATCAATTTGTATGTGTTTTGTCTATACATTGCTAGGGTTATGCATTAGATGGGGTTCGAGGTTACTATAGTATCGGGCATAATTTTTAAAACATTTTGATGTAGCTATGGGGCGCGCTAGTAGCTACGCTATACAAATTAGGTGTAGTTTTTACATGGGTTACCCATTAATATATAACAAATAATTGCAGCCATTTGCAACCCTTACTAAGCCCGAATTCGAAGCCTTTAACGCGTTGCGATTAGGATATTTACTTGTAAAACAACGCGTTTTTCTTTAGCACTGGCTAATATGGAAGCTACCGAAGCGCTTTCGGCGATTCCTGTACGCAGTAAGTGCCCTAAAGGCGTTTATATTAAGTACCTTACTGCCGAATAACGCGAACGAGTGCGGGTTTTACACTTAGACGCGTGTATGAGTTATAGCCAGATTAAAAACGTTACCGGCTTTACCAAATTACAAATATATACTGCGTGTACAGCTGCTCAAGCCGTTCCGAAGCCTTATATAGGCCGCCGTCGCACTATAAGTAAACAACAAAAAGAAAAGTTGGTTGAATTCGTATGTGCTTCGAAGGTTAACCGCCGGATGGGCTGGTTCGAGCTTTTTCAACGGCTATTTATGAGCACCTTCGAGATGTACGTTATTCGGGAAACCCTCCGCCGCCTCGGATTTCGGCGTCGTATTGCCCGCCGTAAGCCACCTTTGTCCGAAGCTAACAAGGCAAAACGGCTTGCTTAGGTCCTCGAATACGTTAACTGGACCTTTAAAGATTAATGTCGGATTATATAGTCGGACGAAACCTGGATAACAGGGGGGCATTACCGGAAACAATACGTAACGCGCCGCGTGGGCGAAGAATGGGACGAAACGTGTATCGTGGAAAGATATCAACGCAAAAGTGGCTGGATGTTTTGGAGTTGCTTTTTCGGAACAACTGGCAAAGGGCCTGGGGTTTTTTGGAAAAAGGACTGGGGTAAAATTAATGCGGATACATATCAAAAGCATACGATTCCCATGATCGACGGATGGCTTCAAATTAACAGGTGGTATCTTTATCGCCACGACCTTATATTTATGCATGACGGCACCCCGGGCCATGCAGCAGAAGCTTCGAAGCAAAAGCTAATCGATCGCTATATCCCCGTTATGGCTTGGCCCCCATATTCGCCCGACTTTAATCTAATCGAAACCGTATGGAACTGGATAAAGGATTATATTAAAAACAAATAGGGACTTGAAGAAAAGCCTTTATAGGATAATTTTCGCAAATACGTTAAGGAAGCTTAGGAAGCGGTTCCCGAAAAGTGGTTATTAAACTTGATTAGGGAGATGCTTATGCGTTGTCAAGCTATTATCGACGTTCAGGGCGGTCATATAAGACATTAGATTATATATTTTGTATTATCCCATAAGCTGCAGTCTTTACCCGTCACTATAACAGTTATAACGCTCGTCATTTACTTTATATGTTACGTATAGCTTCAAATGTTATTGATAAGCATCAGAAGTAAGGGATTATTGCTAAGTATTAGGTTTTCCTAGTGAAATGCACTAATCCAAAGTAGGTCATTACTAAGTGGGTCTCCTAGGTGACATACCTAACAGTGTTTTTAAAATTACCCCTAACACCATAGTAGATCCTACGAAAAGGTCAACAAAAACCAGAGAGCCCACATCCACGCAATCAACAATTATACCCCATCAAATCCAGAGTGCAGTGTTACTGAGCTTCAAACAGGTTGCACCCGTATTAATCTCCCTGTTAAAATTTTGGCTGTATTTGCTCTCGCGATTCTAAACTCGAGCTTTGGCGGAGCCGGTCTTGAGCAAAATGACGCAGGCTCCTCCGAGCAACCCACCTGGCGCCACTGTTAGAATGCCTCTTCGCATTCAAATCGATTCCGCAACTAACTGCTAATAGCCCTTCCATAACTAGGCATCCAACTCTCCCTTCCGCACGCGTCTCTTTCGCTCGCCACCGCCAACGACCGAATCGCATCCCTCGCCATCAATTTTAACCACGGCAAACAGCTCTACCGTGTCCGGCGATAATCGTTCTTGGGATCACTTCCCAGTGTCTTTCCGCACTGGAACTTTTCGCGAACGTATTGAGGTCGTCGGCGACGACGAGACTCTCTTCCGCTTTCTCGACGCCGAGTTCTCGTTGCGGCGCCTCGACGCCATTTACTCTAAGCTCTGGCGCGTCGGCTATCCGAGACCGCCCCGGCCGTTAACCACCCAGGTCGAGCTGGGTCGAACAATCGTGCTCACCCACGCGCTCGACATGCACCTCGTTTGGGGCGGGGGGAAGATATTTCTCAAGCCGCTGCCGCGCTATCTGCTGGAACCCGAGTTCTGGATACAAAATGTCCCCCCACCTCGCCCAGATGCGTCAGCTGGTGGTGATGGACAAGTTGCAGGCCAATCAGCCGCAGAGAAATCCCCGGCAACAGCGACAGCTGCATCGGCATCGGGGCCCGTTCGCTCAACGTCGGACAGCTCGCCATCATCATCCCGATCATGCATTCGAAAGAGCGCGCTTGGGCTCCTCTATACCTACGCTTGCCTCATCACTCATCCGGCGGACCTGAAGCTCGCTCTCGAGCATGGCCTCATGCCCAAGGACGGCGAAACCCCGCCCGACTGGGCAACCTGGCGGAAGCTTGCGTCGGAGCTCTTGCATCCAGACATTACCAGCCAGATCCACCGGCGTTTCCGGCACAGCGAGTTGCGGGTGGACAGGCTCAACTGGATCTACATCTTCAGAGACATGCCTGCCTTCCAAATGTACCACAACCCGTGGCACAACTACACCGACTTCCTCGTCGGCAACCTCGCTTGGATCACCACCGCCACCGTCTACATTGCCGTCGTCCTCACCGCCATGCAGGTCGGACTCTCGACCAACGCGCTCAAGAACGACGAGGTCTTCCACCGCGCCTCGTACGGTTTTGCCATCTTTGCCATCCTGAGCCCCATCATTGCCGTCGGCATTGTGCTGCTAGCGCTTCTAGTCGCATTGATTGCAAATTGGGTTAATGCCCGGGCGGCCAACCGCAGCTCCGAACCACCATCGGCGGCGGTAACAACATCTGCCGAAGCTCGTAAGCGGGCAACTCCACCGGAAACGCCGCTGCCGGAATGGACCGGTCTGGTGGACACGGAAACGGGACTAAATCGGCTGGGGGCTGTTTGCTCAATTGCGGAGTGACAAGACGATGGCCGCTACAGCTGACGATGCTGCCTGAATGGGTGAGCAGGACTCGGCTGGCCACTTCCTCTAATCCCACCACAGTACCGAAAGCTTGCCACGGTGTCTGAATGCCGTTATGAGTTTTGCGGGTTGGCGTAGCCGCCGCGACAATCGCCAGCATGTCTTGCAGTTGCACTGCGTGCTATTGTCGCAATCTCGTTCGATCCTTGTGAAACAGAATTTCCGCCCACAGCAGCCTGACGCAGCCGCATCATTTGGCAGCAAGAGCTGCAGCATGCGCGGGGCTTAACCGCCTTGGGCAGCCAGGCTGGGCTTGTGAATACCGCCACTGCTTTCGCACCGGTGGTTTTGTCAAACACCGCGTCACAGACCGCTCGAAATTACTGCAGGCATCGATTCCTTACCGAGTCACGATTTTACAGAGCAGCAGTGCTGGCAGATGTAGTGGCGGGCTGCACGCCAGCTGTGGTCGCGATGCGTGATCAAGCTAGGTTGAGCTGGGCCAGCTAGTCTCACACCCTCGCGTGGGCGCCGCCCTCCCCACTGGGAGCCCGGCCCTGGTCCTTGTCTTGCCATCCCCACGCGCTGAAAATTCTCCTGTTATACAAATCAGGCAGATATCATCCACATCACTGTACTGCCAAAGTCTCTGTCTTGGGCTTGTCGTCCCTCTTCTGACACGCATTTGACCGCCTGCAAATAGTGGTCTTGACCGGGTTGGACAGGTTCTGGAACCTGTGGTTTGCTGGAACGTGCGGGCGCATCGGCAGGCGCTTGCCCGAATAATAACCCAACCAACACCGCCCGGCACTGCAAGGCTGCCGCACTCAGGGAGCGCCACTTGAGGGTGACATCGGGACGGAGCCTAGCGCTGCCCCTTCTGGGGGGGGGGGGGGGGGGGGGCGCGGGGCGGCGCGG
>QJNY01000107.1:27354-37706 GCA_004155945.1 Monosporascus sp. mg162
CCCCCCCCCCCCCCCCAATTTCAGCCAAACACTTTTCCGCTTGCCATCATACCTCCGCGCAGGCAAGGTGCTCAACAATGGAAACGACCCAACGAGTGCTCCACTACCTGGCCAATCTGGAATGGACTGAGCGAGTCCAGCTTGTCTGCAAATTCTGCGATCGGGCCAACTTCTCCAGCATCGCCTACGAGGTAGGCAGTGGGTAATTTTCACCGACAGAGACGCAAGCTGATGGATTATGTTTGAACTGCATGCAGGATGACAACGTGATCGCCATCGAGAACTTGCGCCCCGCCGGTCAATCCCACTGGCTCGTCATGCCAAAACTCCACCTCATTCGAGACATTGAGGCCCTCAACGCCGGTCATCTAGTCCTCTGTAAGAGCTGTCTTCAGACCCGTTAGCATACCTTGGCATATCATATATCTAACTGGCCGTCCCGCGTTTCAGTGCAGGCAATGGATCGCGCCAAAAATCATCTGATCGACCAATACTGCTCTGGCATCCCTCGTTCAGCCATCACCTCCGGATACCACCGAGGACGTCGGCCGCTTATAGGAAATATCTACTATCCCGACATTGTCTCCATCCATCATCTTCATCTCCACGTCATTGTCCGACCGTACCTCCTATCGCGACTTTTCAAATACCCGGCGTGGCTGCCTCTCATGTGGAAGTCGGATGCCCAAGTGATGCGAGAAGTTCAGCGTCTGGTGTAAGAGTCCGCGTTACGGTCGGACCAGGTCGTCAAAGGGATGACAGAAGAACAACCCCAAGAGTTAGTGCGAGTTGGCGCGCTTGGCTCTCCTTAAGAGTCGGTGAAGAGGGAGCATCCTAGAGACGTCCCGGATATGCATACGGATCTAACTCGCCTCTGAAAAAAACCCTCTGTAAGACGGCCGCTATGTCGCTCGCCGGATCAGCGACGACGGGCTTTCTGGAAGCCTCGTAGTAATGATAGGAAGCCGGCAAGACAGCCGTGGTGCCCTTTTCCTCGTCATCTTCTGTCCCAAGTACTTCGGTTGGGTACCATGTACATCGTTGCCAGAGGATGTGGATGCTTTAGGCGCTGTTCGGCTGGCTAGCGTACCAGCTAGAGGGGGGAGTCGGGCGAAGCCATGTGGGGTGCGGGCAGAGGAGCGACAGCAGGTAGTCGTCAATCCGGGATGGGTCAGCGCACGTCACTGGCAGTCTTCGGGGATTGGAAACAACTGTACATTCGCTGTCAGCCAAACCGGCCAGCCATAACCACGAACGGGCCTCGATTCTGTTGCCTTGCCGACCCTCTCCCTTTCGAAGTCTCTGTTATTTGGTTGTCACGGTTAGGCGCGTTCAGAGGCACAGGTTTCTCCTGGATGTAACCTCCGCCTCGATCTCCGCTTATTGCTTAGACTTCGTCTCCGGCCGCCTATTTGTATTGAGCGGCGACGGCTGTCTTGGAATGACTGATACTGCTCGGGGGGTTGTTCTGGTTTCGAATTGGTCGAGCTTTGGGGTTCTTCGCTGCGGCCATGGAAGGAGAGAACAAGGGCGCCGTTTCTAACTTATGATAAAACAAACCGCTATCTGGGTCCACATGGTAACCCCCTTTATTCCGGCGCTCTTCTGGGCTAACTTTACAAGTCCTTGGATGTCAAGATCTTTGGCCTGCACTTGGCGGATCCTATCGTAGAACTGTCGCGAAGCCTTCGGATTAAATGCCGTTTCATCCAGGGCTAGCTCTCTTGCCACTGGACGTGAGACGTACAGTTCCGGCAAAGTAACCTCAGCGCCCTCGTCCTCTGACTCCGCCGACAGCTCGGAGTCAGGGCCGCGCTCCTTCGCTGCGTCGGGCTTCAACCTTCTTACTGTACGATCGTAGACTGCTCTCCAGGGGACCGAAAAAGGGAGGACGTATGCCGGTACCCCCTGCACAAGATGCGTACGGTGCAAAGAGCCCAAGTAATTAGCGCCCGTCACCGAAGTACGGGATGAGGTCGCTGTTAGGTGCATAATTTCCTTAGGCAGCTCGCCGACCAGTCGGAGTTTCTTTGCGAGCGTAGGTATTAATACATCGCTGCAGTCGATCGGTGTGGACACATAATCGAGCCGACTTAGCCCATCAGCCGGGTTAGCTTTCCCCAGCCGATGCTGTATTTCGAAATCAAACTGGGATAGCCGATATACCCACCGGCCGAGCCTCCCCCGAAGGTCCCGCGCCGGTGCGGCGATCACCCCCTTTAGGGCTCGGTGGTCCGTCAGGGGTAGGAACTCGTGTTCCGCGCCCTCCAAATATTGGCGCCAATGTTCTAGGCTTTCTACAATAGCGAGCAATTCCTGCTGGCTTGTTCCCACCTGGTTTCGGTATCAGAAAGCTTCCGCGACCAGAAGGCAACCGGGTGCCAATTTGACCCATGGAGCTGCGATAAGATGCCAGACACGGGTAGGCCTGGCAGGGTCTCAGTATCGGAGGATGGTCGCATCTCGGAAGGGGACTTTCAGCCTTTCGAGCGCTTTATTTGCCTCCATAGACCACTCGGAGTCTTTTTCCTGGGGCCCTCCTTTAATAAATTGGTGATAGGGGCGGTAATCATCGAGGAATGGGCGATGAACTTCCTATAGAAGTTGGCAAACCCCAGGAATACTTGAATGACGCGTACCGACTTGGGGGTTCCCACTCCTGGATCGCGGCGACTCGTCCGCGGTCCATCCGTACCCCTTCGGTATTGACCACAATCCGAGGAACGAGATTTCGCTTTGGAATAATTCGCACTTAGACAGTTTAGCGAACAGCTGGTACTCCTTTAGCCTTTCGTGGACCAGTCGGAGATGTTTCGCATGTTCCTCTTCGTTATCGGAAGGATCACGATGTCCAAATACACAACACAGATCCGGTCAACGAGACCGGATAAAGCCCGATGCATATAGGCTTGGAAGGTTGCGGGGGCATTAGTAAGCCCGAAGGGCATTACCGTATACTCGAACTGACCGTACCTCGTTCGGAAAACGGGCGCCGCTAATCAAGTTGACAAAGCTGACTTTCTTGCCGGTTCACCCCTCTGCCTTGATCTATTTGCGCCATTCGTCTGGCTTTGGTTGCTTGCCGTCGGCGGTCCGCAAATGGCGTCAGGTCCGCAAGATGTGCATTACCGTTGAACCATGGGACTTCTATGGTTCAGCAGCAGGCCTCGATCGTTTGAAAATGATCGGTGACTTCATCCGAAGCTTTTTGACCAGCCTTGAGAAGTTCACCTTCATGTGGCTGGGTCGGAAAGTGCCCTGCCCCCTCTCGCGAGCGGCAGATCCGCTCTTTGCGTCGCCTCGGATTACACAGAAACTGTTCAATGAGGTCACGTCACCCATGTCACCATTACCGCCGACGCTACCGAGGAAACCCATCGTCTTCCGCAAGGTGCGCTATCTCGCCCTGCGGAATGCGGCCATGAGTGCGCCCCAAGTGTCCGGTCTTGTTGAGTCACGTAGACATTGTGTTCGTAAGTTCGACTTCGAGAACGTCGTCCTTATAACGTTGGCAGCTCTTATATACAGCCCCCATTTTATTCATGTATAGTATCTTCCTAACGCAATACCAAAGCTCTTGGCATGGGATAATGGTACGGAGCCCCCGAGTGTTTTGTGTCCGGCGTTATCTTTTTAACAGCTGCTAGAAATGGACTCCCACGAGTTCTCGACTATGATTCGCGATTTCGAACAAGCCTGCACCTTCCGGCGTGAGACAATATAATTTCTGGAAGAGACTCTATCATTATTAGATTATGGCAAAACATCGGGCGCTCGAACTGCGTCAGTCCAAGCGTTATATGATTACATATGTATTCCTACGACATAGCCTTGGTAGCTTCTTGATGGTCTTCCCCGCGTCCGGAAGTTGATTATCAGGCGCCAAGGTATGACCTCCTTTCCAGGGCCCGTGTCCCACCAGTAAGGGTCCAGTTTATGTACCTATAAGGGGGCTTCGCCCCAAGTAATTAAAGAGGCAGGCATTAATAGTTATCTAATTTATTACCTATATTACGAACAAGCAACAACGCCACCTCTTTTGCCTTTAACTTTATACTTTACCTTTTTTTCAATATATTAATATTTCTACTTATACGTACGAACTGTTAAGTTATGAGACCCTGGATCACACACTGAAGCATATATATGACTGAAGAAGGATGAATTGTCAGGTTAACCTCTAGAAGGTCCTAGATAGAAAGTGAGAGTAGTGAGCCCTCCTTATATACACAGAAAAACAGCTATAGCCAAGAGATACGGCTACCACCGGGGTGGCGATAGCGGAAACATATAGCCGCTAGTCCGAAAACTAGCTAAGCCGAGGTGTTCTAGATCCACCCAAGGCGTTCTAGATCCGACATAAGTAAAGGGAAGTTAATAGCAATTTTTATTTACCAAAACGACGCCCGGTTCGGCTACCACGACAAGCTGCAGTTGACATCTTCCAAACATGTTGCCTTCTCGGACAAGGAAGACAGGAGGATATGACTGGTAAACGGTGTAAGTCCTTCGCTCATCTTGTTCGAGCGTCCCCTGAACACAACATAGCAAACGTAAATTTAAGTCCGCGTTCCTTCTAGATCCAGTGAACTTAATCAATAACGAAGACCCTACACGACCGGAGTCAGCATGTACACGCTCGATAACCCTCCATACTATGACATCTCGGCTAACGTGCATGAACCATGGCAGGCGGCAGCCGACTGAGCTGTGTGGAAGAGTCGGACCTGGAGTGTGACGATAATGTCACTGAGCGTGGAAATTCTCTTTGCTGTGCTAGCGCTGCTAGAAGTGGACTTCATGATGGCGCCAGGATCATCCAGGACGTTTCTGAGACGTCAATAAACTAGCCAACCGTACTGGTGACCTTCACAACGGCAGGTGCAGACCAACAGACACATCTTTCACCGATGCGCCTGGGATGTACTGCACCCATAACACACGAGTTCCCATGACTGTGTGACTAGGAAGACAATCGACTTTCACGCCCCTCAGAAACAGGCCATGCCATGCATCAATCCCCTTGGAACACTTCGCAACACACTTCATGTCTGAAATACGGGTGGGTCGACTGGTGTAGACCAAATATCCACACGTGCAGGGTAGAGGAACTCACAGAGTCATGATCTTTGCTCGTGAACAGAATAATAGCAACCCAGGCCACAACCGCGCAATGAAGCCTCCTGCGGGTTATAGATGTCGGTATCAAAGCACGCAGCATACCGGGAGACCCTCTTCTGAAGATATTTCAACTTAGGCAGCAGTTACACAAATCATTCAAAGGTGCTTATCCGTGAACTATGGGAAGCGACATGATATGAGAAGAAGTGAGCGTTGTTACCAGTTTCTAGGCTTGATCTGTTATAGAAACGAATGACTTGAGGTGTCGTGTAGTTCTATCAACGACTTGCCAGTCAGAGCCATCTCCGCTGATGCCTTAACCGGTCGTTGACTTCTGACCTGTCTCATCTGTCACTCATACCAAGCATTGTCGACACTCTCAGCAATGCCGCTCTCCAATGGTTTCCAGTCATCCTGTCCCGCCCATTTCTTCAAGAGGGCGAGACTGTCGCTCTGGTCCGCCGAGATCGTAAGGTATTGGGGATTGGGATAGTCGGGGACGAACTGTCGCTGGGGACGAAGCTTCCGTAGAATAGACAAGATATCGTTCCAGTTAGCCGGGTGGCCCCAAGCCTGAAGACGCAGGTTCTTGGCGTCAGGGTCTACAATGCATGCGACGTGGAGCAAGGCTACATCCTTGACATCGACGTAGAAACCTGCATCCAGTTACACCTCTCATGTACAAAAAGCGAAGCCTCACCAGACTCACCAGCGGGATACGACTCCATCGTCTCCTTGTCACCCTTGTAGGCCATGGCCACCCAATTGGCGTTCCCTTCGGTGTGTTTCTTATGCAGCGGTTCGCCGATGATGCCCGCGGGGTTAATGACATTGACCGAAAAGTGAGGGGAGTTCTCCTCGACAAACTTCCAGACCTCCTTCTCGGCCAAGACCTTGCTTGCGATATACGTGAGCGGGCCGCGGGATGCCTCATACGGCGGAGGCGCCCAAGCAGCCTGGACAGCAAAGTCGTTCCATGTGTCGCGTTCAACATGGGTGTTGTTGCCAGGGACAGGGAAGGTGGCGGCTAGTATGGAGCTGGTAAAAGCAAAGCTTTTCACCGAGGGCTCCTTCATAGCAGCCTTGAGAATAGACACGACGCCGGCAACGATCTGTGGAATAACGTTGTTCGGGTCCGGGTCGTAACTCATGATGGTGGCAATGTGGGCAACCGCCGAAATCCCTTTGATAGCTTCGTCGAAAGCCCCCTCGGCACCGAGGTTCGGAACGGCGTAAAGTTCGAGGAGGCCATGATCCGCATATGTCTTGAAGACATCATCGACAAGCCAGGAAGCCTGCTCCAGGTCGCGGACGGTACCTCGGACTTTGTAGCCACGCTCTAGGAGCTGTCTTGTGACATGAGATCCCACGAAGCCTGTGGCTCCGGTGACGAGGACCCAAGAGCCGATGGGAATACTGGTCTTCAAAGAGGACATGATAGTCAAGGAAACTGAGTCTGTGAGTAGGAATTATTTGGCACTGTTTGTTGTTATCTTGGATGAGAATGGAGTATGGGCCGGCTCATGGCCAGACTTATATAGCTCCCTGCGGTCGGTATGAGATACCAACACATACGTCGACATTGAGCTCGTCTCTTCCGGGTTAACAGAGGGTAACAAAAAGAACAGAGTAGAATCCAAAATGCTGATAAATTCGAAAGTTTGGCTTGAAAGGATCATGAGAAGCCTTATTGCTACTACAAGGAGGTACATGGACCACGACTTTAGCGCATGTCCGGAAAAGGGAATATCAAGTCTTGGCATACATGGATCCCCGGGTACAACGACCTGATGACCCATGCGCTTTAGATCTATAGACACGCCCGTTGCCTTGAAACGTACTCTCATCAAAAGCGATAGGTTAGCTAAGGAAAATAGTATTTCCAACGGACTGGCTCTATCTATCAACGCACTGCTAATGGGTCTTTGCAGAGTAAGTGAGTGGTCGAGCCGGATGCGGAGTCCGTTGGAGACGTAAACTCTGGCACCTAGCCATATCCACAAGGTCCGCGTTGGCTACGAATCTGTAGTACATTCGTTCTAGCACGTCCGTGAGACCAATCGACCGTGGCCCCCCATATTTCCCAGCCAGTGCCTGCATGCCTCGTATATGTAGCTGAGCTGCGGCGGTTTCACCAGACGATATCTAGCAAAGGAAAGGAGGACGTCAATTCCTTGTCACTCGTTGACTAAGGGGATATCAACGAAGGGGGGACTTACCTCTTCAAGTGCCATGGCAATGGATTTGGCTACAGTCAAGGGACTGATTGGTGACTTCGAGCTCATAGCCTTGCGCAAATCTTCAAGACATTGCTGCTTGTACTCAAGGGCCCTACGCGTGAGCAACGGGTCATGGCGCCGGCCAAGTAAGAGATCTCGACATGCACCCAGAAGAATACCCCTCAGGAGGTCATCATCAGTAATCGCAAGACCGACCCATTCTCGTAATATCGAACGCAGAGGGTCTCCGTGGTCATCAAACGAAGGGCAATTTGTGGCGAAGGCTGGAACCACATTCCGTACGTCTGGACCCAGATAAGCAAGGGGGGTGAGCAGCTCATCACGTCATAAGAATAATTTCAACTCAGATTACAGGAGAATCGGGTAACATGCAACGTACAGTATTGAAGTAAGAAGTGCTCCTCGGAGGACAACGGCCTCACCAAGGCTGAAAAGGGGTCCTTGTTGCCCTGTCCAATTGGGTCCTGAGGGCTTGGCGAGTGAATTGTATGAAAGGGTTCTCTTGGCCACTCTTTTAACCTTGTTTTGCCAGGTGCAAGGGGAATGACAGCCGACTGTTCGCCATGCTCACGGATGCTGGCTTGATATCTCAGCGTCCGTAGGCGTCTTTCGTTGGCATGCGCTTGGCGAATGGCATGTGCGTGGGCCGCGCTTCGCGATTCGGCCGAGGCGGGCTCCGCCGGGTCAAAAACGTTGACAAAATGGAACTGACGAGGCATTTTCCAATGTCCGAGTAATGTGAGAGCTCAAGAGAGGAGAAAAATCTGTCGTCTGCATGGATAGTTGAAGCTCTAGGGAAAGCCATGGCAGAGGCGGTAGTAATCCAGTATTTGATTAGTGAACATGTTTACTGCCGAGGCGGCTGATACCTGGGCGCGCGGTGACTAAGCGTGAAACCAGTACACAGCTTACAACAAGATGTTAAACAAGCAAGTGCAGCAACATATTGCTGATCGCGAAGGGATATGGGAACCAAAGATAAAAAAGTAAAAATAAAAATAATAAAAAGAAAGGGAGAAATACTGCTGCATGCGCATCAGGAACACGGAAGTTTCACAGTCTTTGGCACATATCTCTGTTACGAAGAAACAGCATTCTACGGAACAGCGGTCACATGACGGCCTGGGTCGACTCGGCCTCAGCCAAACATACCAAATCGGTGCATGAGGAAGCCAGTACCTGGATTAATTTCTCCCTTGAATTCTCAGGCTCTACTTTTGAATTTGACTTGCCATGTCCTTAAGGTCACTTCGGTGCAACACCTTCCCACGGTATCCACAATGGTATCGTGCCGTAATTAAGCTCATGGCACTAGTGTCGAGGAGTGTCTTCAGGGGTTAGTGCTGCCGTACCGTCCTGAGGAGCCATTCAGGTTACCAGGCTTTTGGTTCAGGGTCATGTCGTGGGGGCCCTAAATTTTTGGTTAATACCGACAAAAGTTACTTTTATACCTAAAAAGTCGAATTTGTTGTGTGTTTTGCTCAGAGCGCCCCCACAGTATCAGCCGCCCATTGCCGATACGACTTTACTAAGCAAGCCCGGGTCCGTTGTGGAGATGCCAAGACTTACACTTTCCTTTCCTGGAAAAGAGAATGTCTTAGTAAGGTGGTGATTAACCTGGGATGTTCATGACCCAGGTCACACCGAGCTTGACGGCACCCACATTACATATGGACTGGTTGCTAGCAAAACCGAGCAAGGAGATTATATCAACCTCCCTTTCAAAGGGCACGTTTTGCCTAGCTCAAAATCAGCTATGCTCGGTGGATTCTTTCAATATAAAGCCTCTTCGTGGTACACCGAGCCCATGACGCCGCTGCACCTGCTTTTGAATCCCACCTCGGCGGCTGCCTATTATCTCACATTTATCCACGTGCTCGTGTTCTTCTGAATTATATACTTTCTCTCCGTATATTTCCAGGGAGTCTTGCTTGTGAGCACAACCAGATCCGACGTCCTCTTGCCCCCCACGGTCGTCACAATCGTCCCGGCTGCTGTAATCAGTGGTGTTGTCTTATCCAAGTTTGGCCGGTACCGGCCTCTTCACATGGTTAGTTCCGCCATGATGACACTTGGCATTGGCCAACCCTGGGACCGAAGCGGTCGACAGGATATTAAGAGATCAGTACAACAACAGATGCAATCAACCTAATACTACGCTGTATCTAGCAGTTAAAGTCTCATCTACTTGAACACTAATCGCGCCTATAATCGACACGCGTATCTTACTTTCTTGTATTCATTCTAAATGATAATGTCAACCCCAACCACTTCGTGGGCATCATACAACACCCTAGAGACAGAGCCTTGGAAAACGGAATCCCGAAAGCAAGCAGAAAACCTAGATAATGGGAACTTATAGATCCTGAGAGCTACAACGCTTGGCCTGTCCATTCAAGAGAACCAAGGACACAGGGCCTCCCTAGAAAGAACGCACGCCCGGTACCAAGACACATTATAGCGATTCGATTTCTTGCATTATCCGAAGGCTGGGACGCTGTAGCACGGATTGAACCATTCCATTTTCAATCTTCATGCCTCACGTATTCAGATGTTTCAGTTTTATGAATGACTTTGTGCAACTTCCAACAAACTGGCTGGGCTCAACCTGGGTTCTGAAATCATTGATTAAGATTGCCCATCTTGTTGCGGTTAAGGACCAGATTACTAGATGGGAGGATGGAGTTAGGATAACCTAACTCATCAACACGTTTCGGCAGCAAATTTCAAGGCATTGTTGAGAATAAGGCGTCCACGGCTGGATATTGCCATTTTATGTCTTAAAAGATATCTAACGGTAATAAATGGATTAAAGTTCGGAATGGTCAAAAACGAAATATTCAAGCCGCAACTTAATCAAATCACCCTGTTTACCTTTACTTGTCCTAGACTCAGATTAAAGCAATACCGGCTCAGTTTTATACAGGATATGTTAGGATATGGTGGCTAAAGGAATTGATGTTGGTTGGGGGGGGGGGGGGGGGGGGGTCC